>BQNB010042141.1:6825-46316 GCA_026074375.1 Tanacetum coccineum | reverse complement strand
TGTGGTCTAATTCAGTTTTAACATAGCTTATTTGATTAAGCTTTGAAAACCTGTTTTTAAACCTTGATTTTGAGTTCTCTTGAGTGTCAAAACTTAGTTGTAAAAAGTCTTTTGGTTTCCTTTTGTCAATTCCAAATTCTGTCAAGTCTTTGTTAAGGTTTTTTTTTTTTTGCTTAAAAACTGTCTTTTCCATTTCAAAATTTCAGATAGTATTAATTCTTTTTAGACCTTAAAATTTTGAGCATAAGATCCTCTTAGGTTAGTCTCAATATGTTTTTAATTAGTTTTTGATTTGGAGCTTATTTTATGGCTTATTTATAAGCCTGCTTATTGTCCCCTTTTCTTTTCAAAATCAATACCCTTTGTCACCAGCACCTTTCTTAAGCCTTTTTCTTTGCCTATTTTAGTTTCAAACCAAGTTTTCTTTGCTGATATTAGAAGCCCCTTGGATAAGCTGTAAGAGAATATAAGCCTTAATCCCTTAAGTTCCCTTTTAGGTGCTTAAAAATCAGCTTAAACTTTGTCCCCTAGGCTGCTGTTTTTTTAGTTTGTGCTTATTGCTTATTTGTTGTTTCTGCCTGATCTAGCTTATCCCAATTGCTTATTTTTGTTATGCTAGCTTATTAGATATAGGTGATTATCTATTTTTGCTTATTCTTCATTTTTCCTAGCTTATTTGGCCTTAAATTAGCCCAACAGTTAGCTTTTTTTAGGACTTAGTTAAAAATAGTTATAACTGCCACTTTTTGTTTGCTTATTTAACTGCTTAATTTTAAGTTACAAAAAAGTTGCCTTTTTAAGTTTGCTTAATTTTGTCTGTTTTATAAGTTTTTTTAAAAACAAGAAAAAAAATATTTTCCAAAAAAGGAGGCCTAAGGATTCGAACCCTGGACCTCCCCCTTTCACACCAACGTCCCACACATCCCACACACTAACCAACTGCCCTTGGGTCTTTCACCTGTCATCCCTCCCACCTTTTAATCTTTTATCCCTTTTTTGGCCCTATTGCTTATAAGCCCGATTTAGCTTATTTCTGGCTTATTAGATAAGCCATTTTTCTCCCTTTTATTTTTCTTTCATCCAACATAGTCTTAGCTACTTTCTGTATTTTTTTCATATTTTTCCTATTTTGTATACTATTTTTAATCATTTTTTCTTTTTAAATCATAATAAATTATTAAAAAGTCAAAAAAATATTATTTTGTTTGGAAAATTTTATTTTTACATTTAGCACCTAGGAAAATTAATTTTGCATCCGTAGGGTTAAAATTTCAAATTTTCATTTTTTAAAGAACGAGATTCAAATCCCGTTCACGTTTTCTTCGTTTTTTCACTTTAAAAGCTTTCGATTTATGATTTTCTTTAATTTTCCTTTTAGTTTAGTCATTTAGGATTAGAAAAACTTAAAAAATCATTTTAGGGTTTTAATTTGTGATAATTTAAGTTTTTAAATCGCGTTTTTAGGATCCCGTCTTGTTTTTAGGTTTTAATCACTTTTAGCTTTCGTTTTTAGTTTTTCCTTAATTGTTTTTGCATTTTAATTGTAGAAGTTAGAAAACAAATCCAAAAACCTTTTTAACCATTCAAACACGCGATCACAAACGTTCTCGATTTTCAATTTGCACCTCGACGGGATTACGACTTCGGGTAGGTTTTGAGGGATTGTGCTTTGGATAAAAGCAAATCTTTTAAAAGCCTCTTGGAATACTTACTATTGATATTTACCCTTGCGTATTTATATTTATATATACAAAAGGTCGAGATCACCTATAAACAACTTTATGACTCGATTAAACCAACACGTATTCGATCAAAAGAACAATGTGCAGATTTAATTAATCAAGTCAATATAAAGTCTGTGGAAATTTCTAATTCAAATGCTCGTCTTCAGGAAAAAGGTTTGGTAATTACAGCTCTCAAGGATGATTTAATGAAATTTAAAGGAAAAGCTCTAGCTGATAATGCTATAACCAAACACACTATTGATCCAAAGATGATGAAAGTTGATGTGGAATATTTGAACCCTAGATTATTGAACAACAGGTCAGCTCACTCTGATTACCTTAAGCACAATCAAGAAGAAGTTGCGATTCTTAAGGAAATAGTGAAACAAGAAAAATCCTAAAATCCTTTAAATACTTCCTTAGACTCTGCTTATAAGTATACAAAACAAATTCAGGAGTTGCTTATAATAATTGGACAAACCTGCCATAGCTTCAATAATACAAGTGCAAAATTAATGGCTGAGACCCCAAAGAACAAGGACAAAAGACTTAGATTTACAGAGCCAGTCACATCCTCAGGAAACAAAATCACAAAAACATCCGTTAAATCAAACCTAGTTTCTAACAAACCTATGTTGTCTTCTACAGGAGTAAAACCGTCTACTAGTGCTAGCGGATCACAGCCTTCAGGCAATACAAAGAAAGATAGGATTCAGCAAACACCAAGTATTACTCAGAAGAATAAAGTAGAAGTCCACCTTAGGAAAGTTAAATCTAGTTTAAAAAATAAAGACTGTGTTGTTGCACCAAAAGGAACTGCTAATGTGCAGCATTTCAAGCTTAATATGAATTCTAAACTTAAATGTGTTAAGTGTAATGGATGCATGCTTTCTGACAATCATGATTTGTGTGTTCTTGATTGTATCAATAATGTGAATGCTCGTGTAAAATCTAAATCTGTTAAGAAAAGTTCAAAGAGAAAAGTTTAGGAACCAACAGGAAAAGTGTTTACTAATGTTGGATACATCTGGAGACCTACTGGTCGGACTTTCACTATAGTAGGAAATGCGTGCCCTTTAACTAGGATTACCACAACTACTGAAATGGCCCTTTAGGAAACCAACTGCTCTAGAAAATGAAACACCTAAACCTGTGGTAACATTGGTTTACTCAAGGAAACCTAGGAAATTTAAAACTAATGTTCCTGTTAGCAAATCTAAGGTTCTTAAATCTGTATCTACTAACAAAAAGGAACCCAGTAATTCTTGGGGATCCATAGTTTTTGATGTTCCATCCTCCTCTCTTAATGAATGCATGTCGTCCAAATTGTTCTCTGGTATTTGGACTTTGGCTGCTCCAAGCATATGACCGGAGATCGCTCTCAGCTCACCAACTTCGTCGCCAAGTTTCTTGGTACAGTAAAGTTCGGTAATGACCAGATTGGAAAGATCATGGGCTATGGTGATTATCAAGTGGGGAATGTTACTATTTTTATCGGGTATATTATGTGGAAGGACTCGGACACAAACTCTTCTCAGTTGGTTAATTCTGTGACTCTGATCTCGAGGTGGCTTTTCGTAAACACGCCTGTTTCATTCGTAATTTAGAAGGTGTTGATTTACTCTCGGGATCCAGGGGAACCAATTTATATACAATATCACTTGGAGAAATGTTGTCATCCTCTCCAATATGTCTCTTGTCGAAAGCCTCCAAGACTAAATCTTGGTTATGGCACCGCCGTTTGTCACACTTAAATTTTGAAGCTATCAATCATTTGGCTAGACATGGTCTCGTACACGGTCTTCCAAAGTTGAAATTTGAAAAAGATCATTTGTGCTCAGCTTGTGCAATAGGGAAAAGCAAGAAACACTTACATAAACCAAAAGCTGATGAAACCAATCAGGAGAAATTATTCCTGTTGCACATGGATCTTTGCGGGCCTATGAGGGTTGCAAGTATTAATGTAAAGAAGTATATCCTCGTTATCGTCAATGATTACTCTCGGTTTACATGGGTGAAGTTTCTAGAATCAAAAGATGAGGCTCCTGATTTTATTATCAAGTTTCTGAAGATGATCCAAGTTAGACTGAATGCAACTGTTCGTAATATCCATACTGACAATGGAACTGAGTTGGTTAATCAAACTCTACGAGATTATTATGAGGGCATTGGCATTTCTTATGAAACCTTGGTTGCGAGAACTCCACAACAAAATGGTGTTGTAGAAAGGCGTAATCGTACTCTTGTTGAAGCTGCTCACACTATGTTAATCTACGCAAAAGCTCCGTTGTTCTTATGGGCTGAAGCAGTCGCTACTGCATGTTACACCCAAAACCGTTCCATTGTACGCCTTAGACATGGAAAAACTCCTTATGAGCTTCTACACGACAAGAAACCTAATTTATCATATCTTCATGTGTTTGGTGCACTATGCTACCCAACTAATGATAATGAAAATTTGGGAAAACTTCAGGCCAAAGCTGACATAGGAATTTTCATTGGCTACACACCCAAGAAGAAGGCATACCGGATTTACAACTGACAAACAAGAAGAATTATTGAAACCTGCCACGTTGACTTTGATGAGCTGACGAGTATGGCTTCTGAACACAGCAGTTCAGGACCCACACTTCATGAAATGACTCCTGCAACAATCAGTTCAGGACTCGTGCCAAACCCTCCTCCTTCAACACCATTTGTACCACCTTCAAGAAGTGATTGGGATCTCTTGTTTCAACCGCTGTTTGATGAATTACTCACTCCTCCACCTAGTGTTGATCACCCAGCCCCTGAAGTAATTGCTCCAATTGCTGACGTAGTTGCTCCAGAACCCGCTGCATCAACCGGTTCACCTTCCTCAACAACAGTTGACCAAGATGCACCATCACCTAGTAACTCTCAAACAACACCCGAAACTCAATCTCCTATCATTCCTAACGATGTTGAAGAAGACTATCATGATATTGAAGTTGCACATATGGGTAATGATCCGTACTTTGGTATCCCAATTCCAGAAATTCATTCTGATCAATCTTCATCAACGGATATTAGTCATACAATTGTGCATCCCGATCACCAAATTTCTAAACACAATAGCAAATGGACTAAGGATCATCCACTTGAAAATATAATCGGTGAACTCGATAGACCAGTTTCCACAAGGCTGCAATTACATGAGCAAGCTCTTTTCTGTTACTACGATGCTTTCCTCACTGTTGTTGAACCCAAGACGTATAAAGATGCTTTGACTCAATCCTGCTGGATCGAAGCAATGCAAGAAGAGCTCAATGAGTTTGAACGCCTTAGAGTATGGGAGCTCGTACCCCGACCAGATAAAGTTATGGTTATTACTTTGAAGTGGATCTACAAAGTGAAGCTAGATGAACTGGGAGGTATTCTAAAGAACAAAGCTCGGTTAGTGGCTCATGGTTACCGTCAAGAAGAGGGAATTGATTTTGAAGAGTCTTTTGCTCCGGTTGCAAGATTAGAGGCTATAAGGATTTTTCTCGCGTTTGCCGCTCACATGAACATGGTCGTCTACCAAATGGATGTGAAGACTGCGTTTCTGAATGGTAATCTGCGGGAAGAGGTTTATGTTAGCCAGCCAGACGGGTTTGTGGATCCAGATAACCCCAATCACGTGTACAAGCTAAAGAAAGCTCTTTATGGGTTGAAACAAGCTCCACGCGCATGGTATGATATGTTGTCTTCATTCCTGCTATCCCAAGACTTCTTCAAAGGCTCAATGGATCCTACTATGTTCATCCTTAGGGAATGCAAGGAATTACTTCTGGTACAAATATATGTCGATGATATTATCTTTGCTGCATTTACACCTGAACTTTGTGACTTATTTGTTAAAATAGTGTGTTCAAAATTAGGTTTTTTGATAGACAGGTTACTAAACTATCAACTTTTATTCGTTTAAGTTACTAAACTTTTTTTTTGTTCATTTGGGTTACTGGAACTAATGCCCTTGAAATCTTTAAAAAAAATACAATATAGACTCTAGAGACCCAGTGGATACTCCCATGTGGAAAAAACCCAAACTGGATGAGGAAAAAGCAGGGAAAGCAGTTGTCCATCACACTATCGATGGTATGAATTGGGCAACCTCCTTATATCTCTACAGCCAGTAGACCTGACCGAATATTTGAAATATGCCATGTGTAGTCCCGGATAACAGGCACTCAAACCAAACGGCCTACCGAAAAGCACTTACATGCGGTTAAAAGGATCTTTCGGTATCTAAAAGGAACCGTCAATCGGGGACTATGGTATCCGAAGGATTCTTCAATTGCACTAACAGCATTTGCAGATGCGGATCATGCTGGTTGTCAAGATACACGGCCATAGCACATCCCGGTAGTTAAGCAGTTTATGAGAGATAGACATGTAGTTGGTCATTCAAACAGTAAGAAAAGCGCTGCAAATATCCCATAACGGAAGTTGAATAAAATGCTTGTTGGATGTTGTGCCAAATTCTTTGGATGAGATCACAGCTTACCGACTATGGCCTTGGATTCAATAAAATTCCAATGTATTGTGATAACAAAAGCGCTATTGCCTTAAGCTGCAACAATGTTCAACATTCCAGTTCAAGCAAATAGACATATCAGATTTCTCATTTCAAGGACATGAGAAAGAAAGGGGGTGATTGAAACTTTAACTTTGTCAATAACAAGTAACAATGGCGGACAACTTCACAAAAGCCTTGGCAAGAGAAAGAATTGAATTTCATATCAACAAGCTGGGAATAAAGCGGAGTTTACGCCGACCTCTGTAAACAATTGGCATAATGAAGTTGACGATAGTAGTGGTAACCTATTCAAATATCCTGTATCATATGTATATATATTAAAAACCATAAAATCAAAAAAGATTTTTCATTTTCAGAAAACTTTTATAAAAACATAATACAAAAATATAAATTCCTTAAAATAAAAAAAATAAAAAAATGGAGAAAAATATAAAAAGAGGTAATAATGGCAATTCTTCTGAAAATCGAAAACGATTAACCGAGGCCTTAGAGAATGTCATTCAATAATGATACGAGGCTGTAAATGAAGTTTCGAGCTCGAAGTTCCAAATGTTATTCACAACATGCCAAATGGCTTGCTATTATATCAGATAGCAAACCCGATCATCATCCTTAAAGTGCAAGTCATACAAAAAAAAATTGTCCTCTAAACGGGAAATTTATTCTCGGCATAGGACTGACTTTATGACCATGCAAAGGCTTCTGTTTACTTTGCAACACAACCCCGTGCTTCTTTTATTCCACAAGTGGAAACGTGTTTAGTGCGCTTGAAGAGTTAAAAAAAGAGAAATCTAATTTATGGAAAAAATTTGTCTTCAATATTGGAATCAGAGTGTTCAGTAATCACAAAAAAATTATCCAAAGACAATTCCGACCACATCAAACAATGACACAACTCTTAAATAGAAAATGGTCATTATTTGAGAGGGAGAAAGGTGTCATCAATAATCTATAAAAAACGGTCTTTCAAATTAATTCACGAAATACAAAGATAAAGTTTTAATAAAAAACATCATCATAATTTAAGGGAGTTAATGATTTTAACTACACAAGCTTAAATGTCATTTGTTTTTCAATCTATATGGACTTATTTTGAAATTTAATACTTAGTGCGAGTTCAGGCTTTAAACGACAATCGCTTAATAATGCCAACACGACTTATAGTTAGTAAAGCCTTAGGATGTTGAGGTAATAATCACTAGAATTAAAAACCTTGAAGTTGATTCTCAGCGGGATAGATCTAAGCTTAGTTAAACCTCAAACCACGATCATTCGAGTATATTGCGTACAAGGTTTTTGCTGATTCCGAGGTATCAAACCAGCAAGGAGGAGAAGGAGTAGTATGTATACTCGATAGTGTCTTTGGCCTTCATTTGAGGTTAGATTCTTTAGCTTTTGTGGTATAGCTCATTATTGATTTTAGGCCATTTTGAAATCTTTCGGGTGCAAACTAATTCATCACCATGGTGGAAAAGATATCTCAGTCATTAGTCAGTAGTATCATTTGTGTCACACCCCCAAACGGGGCCTGGACGGAACACGAGTCCGGAAGCGTGACTTAAATTGAGCATCGCAATACAAAGCATAAAGAACTGACTCTAAGGGTACGTTATGAAAAATGAAACACCGTTGCATAGATTGAAAATAATAATAATAAGTTTTACATCGATTAAATTTAAAAGATTCAAAGTATAAAAATGTCGAATCTTAAATTAAGTTCAACAATGGTATTAAAGACATAGATAATTCTCTTGGTAAACCGGTACAGGCTAAATAGACTATCACATAAGTCAAATCAACATGCATTCCATGCTAAGCACCTGAGAAAAACATGCCCCCCTTTTTTTTTTTTTTTTTATTTTTAAAAACGTCAACTATCAAGTTGAGTGAATTCATATATTAGTTCAAACGTTATTATAGTGGACCACAAGATATCAACACGTATGCGACAGTTATAACAGATACAACTTCACATAAAAATGTATTTACGTTGCGCTAAGCTCATGACACTGAAGCTAATTACGTTTGATAGCAAAAAGTATAAATGCAGGTTAAAACAAGCCCCGAGTAACTGACCAAGCTAACCTTCCTTAAGTTTATCGAACATGGTATAAACCTTTATCGGGAGCCCCGTGGGTAGTGAGCGCTACTCACCCGGATAGGGATAATTAGTCCCAGATAGAATCTATATAAACACTCGCCGCTCCCTCGACGGCCGTCCAAGTCAAGAAGATTGACGTTCATGGAAAGTGGGGCAATAGTTGTCTAAACGCTACTTAGGCAACACGTAAACAGGGAAATCTCACGTATAGTACTTGTGTCCAGTTTTTAAAAATAAAGCAATGTTTCTCACCCCAAGTTATAAAACATTTATTCCAAAAGAGTAAAAGCGTGGGGCTATAGAACTCACCATAAACGGTAGTAGGATCAAAGGGATCAATCAAGCGAAAATGAATCTCACGGTTCTAGCACACCCATAATATCAGTCCGACGTTTAAAGAATGAAGTTACAACGAATAACGCTTATACGCAAGAACTGATATTCGAGCATCGAGTAGAGACACGGCGTATCCCTTTTTAAAACGTACTTTCGAAGTTTTACAATTTTTTGACAAGTTCTCGACCACTTCAAAAACATCTTAGAAAAATATTTCGTCTTTTAGTGAGTATTTCGTCTTTTAAGTGATTTGTCTTTTAATGTAATTTCGACCTTTTTGAGTGTGATTTTTATCGTCTTTTAGTGTATATCGTCTTTAGTTAAAATTTCCGACTTTATATGTGTCCGTCCTTTTTTTTTTTTAGTGTATTTTATCTTTTATGTGTATTTCATCTTTAGTGCATTTCGCTTTCAAGTGTCCGACACATCACTGTTGACGTCGATAACTTAAAGATATTGACCTAATCTGACACTAACGTTTTTCAACTTTTAATCCATAAGTTAGATAATAAAAGTATATTTTCTACGCTTTTATAAACGTTTACGAAATTTCGGCATGACCTGTGCTAAAATATAGACTTGTTACCATTTTTTATCAAACCTCGACTCTTGTGAAAATACCGTGTTTTTCAAAAGTACATCTTTTATTGACTCGAAAGAATATCCGATCTATTTTTCAACAACACCTTCACATATTGCAGACAAATTCCGTTCTAAACCTTAAACCCTCTTCGACTTCAACATACGCTTACAACAAATCTCAACATCTAACTTAATCACTTGCCAAAATATTTAACTTAATAAATATGCGATAAATCTTAAATAAACGATATAGCCGTAATAATAACAATATATATATCAACATAATCACAATGAACTTTTAAATGCAAAAGTACAACTACTTTTTATTTTCTTCCATTTATAAACAAAATATTAAACTTTGAGACTTGTAGTTTTATAGAAAACTAGATAATTGAATTTTCACAACGATACCGCATTTTGTACACCTTGTTCGGAATGATCATGACGAATGCAAAAGTACAATTGTTTATTAAAAAATAATAGATGACTTACAAAGAAAGCAACGACGAAAGGTGATTAGAAAGCAAAAACAAACCCAAACGTTGTATTAAGCAATTTAACCCGGATGAACTAACAAACAACACGATCAGATATATCTTCAAGTGGATGATCAAAAATTAAAAACAAGTGGAGTTGGGTGTGTGTTTTGGTTCGGCAAAAGAGAGGAAAAGAAAGAAAGAAAGAGTAATGCAAAGTGTATGTGTGTGAATGAAATGAGAATGAGGTTAAGTGTATATGTATATACAACAAAAATCACACACACACACACACACACTAGTGTGTGCCGTGGGATAGGAGGGGACAAGGCAAAAGGGGACCAATTTGATCCTCAAATAGTTTTGACGCAAGGACATGGTGCAAGCCATATTGTAGGATGTTAGTTAGACTTGTTAACTTGTAGCAAAAATTCAAAAATGAATCCTATGCATGCATGTATATATGCAACCGGTTATGAACAAGCAAAAAGGGGGACCAAAAATATTTTTCCCACTTTCTAGGATCACTAGTGCTCTTTGTGAATTAATTTCCAAGACTTTGCATGCACAGTCTAAGCTATAAACTAAATGCTTACAGCCACGTAAGTAACGAGAACGAGTAACGGTACACGAAAAAATTACTAAAATTTTAATATTGCATAAAAACATAAAAACGCGGATATGCCAGAATACTACAACTTGGTTCCGGATCGCGTCCGGAGACGATTCTCAGATAATAACGAAACAACTTCCCGGTTAAACGGTAAAGCTAAACGAAACATTTAAAAATTCAAATTACTTACACGAAACGCTTAACTTTTGAACGAAATTCCTGGGTTGTCACATTCTTATCACCAGATAAAGAAGCATGTCCTCAAAGCTTAGGTCACAAACTCTGCAGCGGGTGCAGAGATTGGTGAAAAGATGCGTATATTCTTTGCATTTGGTCTTCACGCTCCCAGGTGAACTCAGGACCTCTCCTGGAGTTCCAGCGTACCTTGACAATTAGAATACGACTCTCTTCAGACGCTTGACCTCACAGTCCATAATCTCGACAGGTTCTTCAATGAAGTTCAATTTGTCGTCAACTTGGATCTCATCCAATGGTATAGCAAGCGGTTCATCAGCCATGCATTTCTTCAATTTCGAGACGTGAAACGTACTATGAACTCTACTTAACTTCTTTGGAAGTTCTAGACGATAGGCAACGGTTCCTACTTTGGCAATGATCTTAAAAGGTCCAATGTAACGAGGGTTCAGCTTTCCCCGTTTGCCGAAACGTATCACTCCTTTCCAAGGAGATACTTTCAGCATGACCTTATCTCCTACTTGAAACTCAAAGGGTTTCCGTCTTACATCAGCATAGCTCTTTTGACGATCACGGGCGGCTTGGATATGGCTTCTTGGATTTGAACTATTCTGCTCGGTTTCTCGTGGATGATCTCTAGTCCAGTTACTGATGCCCCAACATCCAGCCCAGCAGATGGGTGATCGATCACTTGCGTCCATAACAATGCCTCAAACGGAGCAGCCTTGTAATGCTGGTAGATGGTAACTGATGTTATAAACGAAAATTCTACAACGTTAAAGTGTCTTATCCAACCTTTTCCAAAGTCGAGCACTTACATTGCCCGTAACATATCCTCTAAAACGTTTGAAAATGGTTCTCTCACTCTGCCCATCGGTCTCTGGGTGTAGGACTGTACATGTATATCCAATTCGAGTACCTAATGCTTTATGTAGAGACCTTACCAAAAATGTGTGAGTAAATTTCCACACGAAACAAGATGATCGAACCCGTCACTCCAATGCTTTTGAGACGAATTCTCAAGGAGTGTCTCGTCAATTTTTCCTAAACGTGCCATCTTCTTCTCATAGATCAAGAAATGAGACAGATTTAGAGAGATGATCAACGATACCCAAAATCGTGTCTTTTTGCCCATGTCGCTGTCCTCGGCAGTTTAGGTCACAAAGTCCAATGTTATGTTCTCATACCAAATCCATTGTGGGATCTCTTGTTGAACCAACAAACCAGATGGTTATCTGATATTGCTATCTTAACCTTGCACAATGATACAACACTTGCTGACATAAGTGGCAATGCTCTGCTTTCATGTTACCACCAATATAACAACTTCAAGTCCTGATACATCTATATCGGATCCAGGGTGGATGGAAACTTCGACTTAATGCGACTCAATGCATAATCAAAGGCCCTTAAATCACCAAACACGGATCAACTTCGATAGTTTAAAGCATAACGTTCCGTCAGCCGCGAGGCATCTAACTTGTTAATCATGCCACGCAAATCTTCGATGATGAAGTTTCTTCATCCTTCTGAACTCCGATTGAGCACCTCAAAATCTGCTTTGAAGGTTTAACCCCTATTATCATAACCAAGGCTCGAACTCGTAGCGGCTTGCTTCTTTCTTTCGACTCAGGCATCAGCCACCACGTATCGCCTTTCATGGGAGATATCGAATCTCACAGTCGTATCGCTCAACAATTCTAACCAAACGCTCTTGTGCCTCATATTCAGCTCCTTCTGTCGGTATGTGTTGCCAAACACTTATGATCAGTGTGAACATAACGCACTTGGGTACCGTACAGATAGTTGTCCTCCACATCTTCAAGGCAAACACTCCTGCACCAAGCTCTAGGGGACCCGTAAGTGTGTAATAGTTTTTCTTCGTGAACCTTGAGTTGGCGGGAATGCATAAGCTATGACCCTCACCTCCTCATTACAACCGCTGCCCAACCCTTATGCGTAGCAACGCAAAAACCACAAAGGTCTCACTATCCCTCTGGTAAAGCCAAAAACGCGCACCTACACAACCTAAAGCTTCACAACTGGAATGCAGCTTCTCCGTTTTCTCCCATTCAAAACTTCAGTCACCTTGTCAGAGGTCTAGCGATTTTTGAAAAGCCTTCTATGAATCGTCCGGTAGATAACCCGGCGAAACCTAAGAATTAGACGACTCTCGGTGGGTTCTTGGGCGAACGCCCAATATTTGATTATGCCTCAATCTTTGCGGGATCAACGTGAATGGCCTTCAATCAACACGTGACCAAGAAATTGTAACCTTCGATCAGCCAAAATTCACACTTTGAGCAACTTGGCGTACAATTCTCAATCTTGCAATAAAACTCAAGATCAACTTAAAGATGTCCTTCATGCTTCTTTCAACCTTTGGAGTAGATCAAAATATCATCGATGAATACAATCACGAATCTAAACCAATATGGTTGCACACCCATTCATCAAGTCCATGAAAACTGCTTGGTGCATAGTCAAACCCAAACGGCATTACTTGGAACTCGTAGTGACCATACCGAGTCCTAAATGATGACTTTGAAATGCTCCTCGCGAACTCTGAAGTTTGATGATAAACCAGATCTGCAGGGACGAACTTAGAGAGACTCATAGATCCATGCAATTGGATCAAGACAAATCGTCGATTCTCGGAAGTGGTATCGTTCATTCACATGTAAGCTTGTTCATTCACGATAGTCGATACACATCCGAAAAGAACCATCTTTCTTCTTGACCAAACAAAAATCACCAGAAGATGAACCAAGAAATGCTAATATGGAAACCAAAGTTGAGTCCATGGTAACAGTTCCAATCCATCAAGCTTCATCTTCGGTTCCTCCACTATCCACACCTGTTATCGATCTCACACCCCCAAAACCTGTTTCTTCTACTATTCAAGAACCAGTATTTACACCTACAACCGAAACAACGACAACAACCCTTCCACCACCACCTCCACAACAACAAAGCACAACAGATCCTGCGTTAGCATCTCGTGTCTCGGCACTGGAAACGATATGTGCTAACTTTGAGAAGAGACACAAGCTTCAGGACAAAACTGTTCAAGGTCTTTCATCCAGGGTCTTCACGTTGGAGCTTCTGGATCTACCTCATAATATCGATCAAACTGTCAATGAAGTTGTAAAAGAGGCTGTACAAACAGCTCTTCAAGCTCCACTTCAAGAACGCTTCAAAGACTTATCCGAAGCTGATATGAAGGAAATTCTTCACCAATGAATGTTTGAAAGTGGTTCCTACAAATCTCATTCTGAACATGAAGCTTTCTACGAAGATCTTGAGGTGTCGATGGATCATGACAACCAAGAAGAACTTTATGAAATGTTGACTAAATCTCGTAAGAGGCGTCAAGATGATCAAGATCCTCCTCTACCACCTCGTAAGGACTCGGACCAAAGCAAAAAAAGAAGCAGTATTCTGATGCCTCTGCTTCACAAAAGTCTCAAGGTCAGTAGTCATCAGTGTGGAAAACATCTGACACCAGAGAAACTCAAGTTCAGAAATCCTCCAGCTCCTCCAAACAAAAGTAAGCTTCTCAATCTGAATAGCCTATTGATGATGTTCCCATACCTGATGATGTGCATATCTCTGATTTCGAGGACATCGATACGGCTCATCTCCCAAAGATCAAGACCAGACCTGACTGGTTGAAGCCCGTACCAAAAGAAGACAGACCAAAAACACCTGAACCGGACCGGACAGTTCCCCCTGAATGATCTACCTAAACCTTAGAACAACTGGGCCAATGCCTTTGCTACATCGTATAAAGACCCTGAAGTAAACAAGCTACTTCAGAAAATTGGTGATATGGGCTTATTCATCAAATGGTATTGCCGACAGATTAGGAAGTCGAAGCTCAGCAAAGCTGATTTGGAAGGTCTAAGTTACAAGGTATTTAGAGCATTTCACTCGAACAACATTTCCCTCCAATTTCAGATGGAAGAGTGTCACATGTTGCTTACAGATCAGATTGATTTGGTTAACCTGAAGGGTCACCGGGTTGTACCTGACGTGGGCAAACCTTTACCTCTAGGAGGTCTACCTGGTCAGGTAACAATCCAACCATAATTCTTCTTCAATAAGGATATGGAATATCTTGTGTCAGGCAGCAAAGAAAGAAGGAGTGCTCTGTCTATATCCAAGCTGAAGGCAGCTAACTATCCAGACTTTGGGCTAGAAGAACTCGTACCGTCAATGTGGATTGAAAGTGAACGATAATACAATATAATTACAACCCATGCTATTTCTCATTGGTGGTTTAAGCGTAAGGAATTCTATATTAGTAGATACATCGCCCCCTCTGATCCTGCAGTCAGATCTCACATGCGGATTCTCAGTGTTGTCAGTCTCAAGACAATATCCAGATACAGCTACACATACTTGAAAGAGATTGTTCTACGCAGAGTTGACTACATTGAATACAAGATCTCAGAATCTGATTTCAAGAATCTACATCCTAATGACTTTGAAGACCTGTACCTACTTCATCTTTAAGGCAAGCTCAACCATATGTCTAGATCTAACAAAGTTAACCTGTTCAACGCAGTCGACATGTGGATTAGGAACATTGTTATCAGAAAACGTGTGGAAGACTTGCAACTCGGCATTGAGAGCTATCAGACGAAGCTCAACCTTACAGAACCGAATTGGGATGCCTCTGACTTTATCTATAGAGAAGATTACACCATTATATCCAAGCTAAGGGCCATAATCTACAGAGATAGGAATGATTAGAAGAAGAAGACGAGGGAGAAGGAGGTGCACAAGTTCAGTGATGTCACGTTGACTAGAATTTTGGAAAGGCTGGATCACTGAAGACTTCAGGCTGTTCAAGCACAATCCGGGCATGGAGAAAAGAATCTGGTCTGAGGACGATAGAAGGAGGAGTAAAGAGTTCATGGAGGTGATCGAGAGAAGACTCAAGATTAGGAGAATTTTTAGGTTTCTCGAAAGCTTTGTTAGTGGAAGGTTAAGAGATGTTGACTACAGACTTATCCTGAGAACTGAATGATTTTATCATTCTGATACTCAGGTCAATATCATCTTATTTTATATATCATATCTTGTACATTATTATAAATATGTAGTGTATCTTTAGGTGTTAAGTGTCAATGTATAAAGTTTTTCATGAGTTTTTCGTTAAACTCAAAATCTTTCAAAAATTTTATACTTGACACTCACACGTACCCTCATAGATTGAGGGGAGCATTAATATGTTTCCTATTCGACTTGTGAATAATCAACACATTTTTCTCTCAGTTTTCTAACATATTTGAATCCATTGATATCCAAAATATCAAAGGGTTTGAAATTTTTGATAAGGGGAGAAAATATGATTTAAATATGAAAACTGATAAAAAATGTGATTTTGTGGACTCATGTGTATACTCCATCCTCCTTGTGCTAAACATTTTCGTTTATCGATGCACATGTTGAGGGGGAGCGTTTCTAAAAAGCAAAAACAATCGAGGTACAAAAAGCTTAGATATTTATATCACAAGTACATGATTGAGTTTTTCAATTGGTTTTATGGCAAGGTGAACAATACCAAAAAGACCAACCATGTATTTACTTTTATCAAAGTTATAAGGTTGGTAAGGTTAGGTATTAGTTCTCATGATCCAGCCAGAACCAGAGGGATCTACCCAGGGACAATCCACTAGTTAGTGTAGAAGTCCTTAGGTATGCCATAAAAAAGGAGTAAAAGTGAGAATAAGGAAATAGTGCCGACTGAGATGGAGCTAGTATTGGAACAAACCCAACAAGGTACTAGTCATGAAGTCTCGGTAAGCACTGAAGGGGCTGAAGAATGAAAAAGAATTATAAGGATAAAGGGTGAAAAAAAGAAGCCCTCCATACACTTGGGCAGAAACCGGGTCAATACATCTGTTGTCAGAATCACAATGATGATTGTTGACATTAAATAAAGTCGTTACGGACCCAGTGATGCAATGCACAACCCTCTCTAGCCAATCAGAATCTCTCAAAAGATTTTTGTTTCATTTCTCACGAAGACAAAACACGTTATCTATTGACTTTCTCACTCCGAGTTAGTTGATATTGAAAAGGTGGCAGTCCGCTCCAGCCTCCGATCACTAAAACCAAAATGCACAATTGAGTCTAGAGCTAAGAGATCATCAATTAATCTCATTAGAATACTATTCCATGTTTACTTGTCATTCACACAATGTGAAAACAAGGATATCATAAGGGTCCTACACATTATCCTTGTGGTATTGCCAGAACATCCGAGTGATACTTAAGTATTCGCAATGAAGATGGAAATCCTGCTTAAGCCAACATCAAACAAGCTCACGGTAGGTGACTTGTGAGATCCTTAATGGGTCAAACTTGTGACACTGGATATCGACTCGGTCCAGCTTATGAATTGACGGTTGATGAATTTTGATAAAAGCTTAAAACTCTCGTTGTGTTACAAAAACACTTTCTCAAGTGACACGTCAATTGATTTTGAAATCAATTTTCTCTTCAATCGGTAAGATAGTAACTAACCGATTTACTCTTATCGTGTTGTCTGCTTTGAGACGTTCCGATAAAGAGAATAGGCAAGTACGGTGATTATGATGTTTACACATTAGAAGATCCGATACTTATACTGGAAATCCTGTCGAGGAGATTCTTCTTAATTTGAATCTACCTGATCACAGGTCGGTCCTTACGGATCCGGAGGTTAATCCAACCAAACTCGGGCGAATGACAAAGCCAAATTCGTCCACAAGATTTATTGCTAACTGTTTTATTACATGTTCAAGTAAAGATGGAGATGGAGATACCTCGTTCCAGTTGAGTCGATTTCATAACCGCATGCTCATACTCGTTCGACAAATCCAAAGACATCATGAAAGCTCAAGTATATGTTTCAAAGCTTCCGAAACTCTGACATCAACATCTTCTTGAAGTGATCAAGTATTAAAGTTAAAAGAACTTCAAGATCAAAGAATAATCAAGCTTTCAAGATCAAGAAAGGTATGAGCATGTCGGTCCAGTTGTTACAAGAACAAGATGGCAAAACACCACAAGATGATGATTAGAGATTACTTTTGGCTGATGATCTCAAAGAAGCTCAAAATCACATATCAAGTACAAACACAAGCCATAAGACAAAGATCACTACATCAAAGTACAAGATATCAAATGAAGAATCAAAGACTACGAGCTGTACACAAGACCAAAGGTTTTACATCGATTAAATTTAAAAGATTCAAAGTTTAAAATGCGGAAGCTTAAATAAGTTCAACAACGGTATTTGAAGACATAGATAAATCTTTGTAAACCGGTACAGGCAAATAGACTTCACATAAGTCAATCAACAGCATCCATGCTAAGCACCTGAGAAAAACATGCTTAAAACGGTCAACATAAAGTTGAGTGAATTCATAGGTTTAGTTCAAACGTTATTACAGTGGACCACAAGATATCAACACGTATGCGACAGTTATAACAAATACAACTTCACATAAAAAGGTATTTACGTTGCGCTAAGCTCATGACACCGAAGCTAATTACGTTTATAGCAGTATATTGCTAGGTTGAAACAAGCCCCCGAGGTATCTGACCAAGACTACCTTCTTAAGTTCGACATGGTATATATCCGTTTATCGGGCACCCCGTGGGTAGTGAGCGCTACTCACCCGGATAGGGATAATTAATCCCAATAGATCTATTTATAACACTCGCGCTCCCTCGACCGGTCCTCCAGTCAAGAGATTGACGGTTCATGATAAGTGGGGCAGTAGTGGTCTAAACGCTACTTAGGCAACACGTAAACAGGGAAAATCTCACGCAAAGTACTTGTGTCCAGTTTTAAAAACAAGCAATGTTTCTCACCCCAAGTTATAAAACATTTATTCAAAACGAGTAAAAGAGTGGGGCTATGAACTCACCTTGATGATAAGGTAAAGAGTATACGTCAAAAGTATGGTCACTTGGAATGAACGGCGGTACACGGGTATGACCTAAAAGAATATGGGTTTCGATTTAGACTCGGAAGGTTATCGTACTATATTGATGCATGCACGTTCATTGTCATTTTTAGCAAACGTTAGTTATACATTTAAAAACGTTAGTGATCGAGTTTTACGAAACGTACATATATAATATTATATTACTTATATAGATATTATATTTGTTATTGTTAATACATAAGTAAACTTGTTATTTATCATTTAATATTTCCAAATAGTTAGGTAATTTAATCGAAGTATTTTATCATTTATGTTTTTCCAAATAGTTTCTAAGTATAAAGATTTTTACAAAATTTCGGCATGACCCGTTCGTGTTTACACGTTTTCCAAAGTCGTAGACTTTAATTAAAAACCACTTTCAAACCACTTTCCATATTTACAATTTATTCATCATCAAATCCATTATTATTTGTAACGTTCGACGTTTAAAAATAATTAAACGTAAAACATCTAAATCGTACACTATTAAATAAGTCACTCACGAACTTATCCAATAAACTACACCGTAGCTTTTATGCTTTGGTGTTTTGCATATATGTTGGGCTTTGGCCCGTTAAGTCCGAATGTGTAGTTTTACTTATCCATTTAATTCGATAAGCAAAATATTAAGTAATAAATACGTGACCTCAAGATAAGCTATCAATAAGCTCACAATAAGTCAAGTATAATAAGCCAAACCATATGAGCTCAAAAATAATCTCATGGTGTTGGGTCTCGTATGTGGGACATGGCTTTAAGGCCTAATAAACTATATTCGCTTATTTATTGAGCCGAATAAGTTTACCATTTGTCCGTTCACAAAAAGCTAGAAAATAAGCTAACAAAATATATGTTGGAACAAAATAAGCTAAACAATAAATCTTTCTTTGTTTTCTATTTGGGCCGAAACCCACATAAGCCCTAATAAGCTCGAAATAATTAAATAAGCTTTCCACAAGCTTGCTAAACATAAGCCGAACAAAATGAACTATAACATATCATTTTTATTACACGAAAATAACCACGATCACAAAACTAACATTTCCTTATATTTATTTAAATATGTTTCGAAATATATGAACACCCTTTTAGGGTTTATGTAGTTTTTAAACCTTTGTTTTTACAAAATAAATTGTACAACTAGTATGTATGCATCATGAGAAGTATAAAAGTACAAGTTATTTGAGTATTTTGAAACTGTAAAAAATTAGAAGATTTTGGACGATGAACAAAGATTAATAACAAACCCAAAATGTTGTTTAACAAATACCCGGAAATGGATACAAATATCAACTCAATAAATCTTATCAAGTGATTTTTGATCACTAGAAGAAAGAATGAATGCGTGTTTTGGTTGGTGTTGCTTAGGTTCGGCAATAGTGAAAGAAATAAAGAAAAGATGAAAAGTTTTATTTTTTGAGAAAGGAAAGAACCAATGACTAAAGATATGTGTAATATATAGCACCAGTTTTACTTCACACACTAGTGGCGTGTGTGAGTGTGTGTACCGAAATGGAGACAAAAAGATGGCGAGGAGGGGACCAAAATGAATCCACCAAAATATGTTTAGCTATCCGCCCCCCCCCTCCCCCCCCTCCCCCCCCCCTCACCCTCCCCCCCCCCAGCTTATAACATGTAATTTGAGCTTGTCTTATGCACATTTGAATTCAAAACTTATCCACCAAGTTCATGGTTGTTGGTTTGCACCGAAATTTGTCAAGGGGAGGGGGGACCATTTCATTTTTATAATCTTTGTTGCTAGTGCTCCCAAAATGATTTCTAATTTCCAAGTCTTGCATCTTCAGCTTATAGTTTTTCAGGTAAAACACGGGTAACAGCAAGTAACGGAAACGAGTAACGTTATCGTATAAAAAATAAGAAATTTTAAACATTGGCTTAAAAACATATAAAAACACTAGCTATTGGCCAAAAATAATACAACGTTTGGCAGTCCCATTCGCATCACCAGGAGACTATTTCTCAGATAACAATGAAACAACTCCCGGCTAAACGGTAAAGCAACCGAAACATTTAAAAAATATCAAATTACAACACGGAAACGGCTAACTTGTAAACGGAAAATATCGGGTTGTCACAAATCAGAGCGGCCCAAAAAGGCTAAAGTGAAGTGGTGCGATTGAAGGAGATAGAATTCTGGGTCTTCATGTATTCATTATAAAAAACGCAAAATCCGAGCATCGTGTAGTTATGTCGACGGCGACGTGGATTGCCAATCCAAAGCAATGTTAAAAAAGATTCTAGATCATTTTAGTAAACGAGGTTTGTAAACCTGGTGAACCTATGTCTACACTTCATATGGGAATTTCCTAATCACAAATCCAATTGGATCAACACGGAACTACTGGAGAGTGACGCTTTCTAATGATGAGATAAGAAGGCGTGTATGTGGAGTGCGGGACAGATAAAGCTCTCCGGGTACCCGAGGATTTTACATTTGGATTTTTACTATCAATTTGGCACCTTATAAAAAAAAAAGGAAGTCAAAAGACGATGTTATGTATTTTTTTTCTATAGCAATGATCTTCCTAATGATGTAAAATTTCTTCTATTGATTGCGTTGAAGTCCTAAAATCCCAGATGCAAACCTTGTTAAAGACTTTAGGCCTATTAGTTTGATTGGAAGCATTTATAAAATAATTGCAAAAATTTTGACGAATCGAATTGGTGTGTTATTGGGACGGGATCGACAATGATGCAATCGGCGTTTATTTGAGGAAAGACGAGATTTAGTATGGTCCTTTTATCTTAATTACTTCTTTCTGGTGTAAAAAATAGAAAAAAGCAATCATTTAATCTTTACAGGTGATTTCGGAAAGCTTATGACTCGTGTTCGGTGATTTTCTTTAAACGTCCTTCGATTATTCGATTTTGGGGATATATGGTGTAAAATGGATACAATGTTTGTCTCCAATTCGTTCAAGAGATCTATTAGTAACAATGGTATCACCGACGAACGAATTCCAATGTGGGAAAGGCCTAAAACAAGGTGATTCCCGTTGTCTCCTATTTTGTTCATTATGATTATGAAGACGCTTCATCTCTTCGTTTTCAATCACAAAGCGGGTGTTATGCGAGAATGATTTCATGGGGCTTACATAAGTTGGTACGTTGAAATTTATCTCATACTTTTACGATGAGATGCGGTGGTTTGTTGGGTGAATGAGTGAAAAAAACATTCGCACGTTAGTCATTTCCCGATTGTTTTCATAAGGTGTCCGGGTTGAAAATTAATATGAATAAGAGCAAAATAATGGGGACTCATGTGGATCACGACAAAGTTTCTAGGGCGGCAAACAAGCTTGGCTGCCAAATTCTTAAAGCTCCATTCTTGTACCTTGGATCATATGTGGGTTGGTAATATGAACGTTTGAAGATTTGGCTGATATTGGTAATCGCGTTTAGAGACGTCTCTCTCTGAATTGAAAATGAAAATGTTGTCGATTGGTGAAGACTTACGTAGTGAAATCGGTGCTCGGTCAATGCCCAAGAATTTCACTATGTCATTGTTCAACAGTTCCTTCAGGTATTCTAATATCTACGCACATAGCTTGAATCGATCCGTTCTCAATTGTTCGAATGGTATAGAGGATGTTCCTAAAGAACAAATATTCATGGGTTCAACTGCGGACTCACAGGTCTTAGTAGCTCCTATAAGTTGAATGGTGGCTCTTGATTTCGAGCCTCTTCCGCCTTAAATAGAGGTTTGATTTCCAAATGGGTTGGAAGGTCTCCTCATCCCATGCACAATTCACTTCATTGGCTAGGTCATAACTAGCTGTTTCACAGGAGGCATGTTGGGAAGCATCAACTGGTGTGAATTCAAAGAATGGCTAGCAACTCAGCTTGTTCTACAAATTGTTAAGAGATTAAGTGTTCTGTCAAAAAAGGAGGTTATCTAATTGATGAATCATTTCCCGACTCAAACTGGTAATGGGAGTTAACTCTTCTGGCGGATGATTATTGTTGAAGGAGGAAGACCAAATACTAGATTATTTACATTCCCTCGCTGCTTAAGCTCTTGCTATCTCTTGCACAAGAGCAATACGGTGGGGAGTACACTTGGTGACATTTCCTACTATAAACATACTCTTCCAGCAAAGACCCATGCCAAGAGGAGATCGAAAACAAATTCAAACTGCGAACTAACTACTTTGATGCAAAAAAATGTTTCGCTAACCCCTATGCAGGACCGGTGGACATGGACGTTGAACGCTTCAGGTGACTTCTCGGTGGCATCAGTAAGAAATTTAATTGATACTACTATGCTTCTGAAGGGCGAATATCAGACCAAATGGATTCGTGTAGTGCCTATCAAGGTGAATACGTGCGCGTGGAAGGTTATGATGAATTCCTTACCTTTGAGGTTCAATATTTCGAGACGTGGTATTGATATCGATATTATCTCTTGTGGCAACTGTGATTTGTGTGTGGAAACATCTAATCATCTTTTCTTTAATTGTGATATGGCTAAACAAATTACCCGTTTAATTATGCGTTGGTGGGATGTCCCTGAATTGGAGATCGATTCTTATAATGACTGGAGAAATTGGATTGTAAATGTCAGAATGCCATCTAAGAATAAGGATATGTTCGATGGGGTTTTTTACGTGATGTGGTGGACCTTGTGGATATTTCGAAATAACAAGATTTTTGGGGACAAAATTCCGTCTAAAGCGATGCTATTCGACGATGTTATTTGTAAATCTTTTCATTTGTGTCGGGCTAGAAGTAAAATGTTGTTTAGTTGGAATGATTGACTTAAGAATCCCTTTCTTATTTCGATGTAATAGTTAGCTCCTTGCTAGTGCTTAATAATATCGTCGTTCAAAAAAAATTACAGTAATAATTATGGATTAAAGAAAAGGACGGCAACAACACAAGCCATTCTAAGTTTATTTTAGATTGTCAAGTTTATATCACAAACTAACGTGACATTACATATAGAAAGAAGAAACAAAACAATACTAAGAATAACTTCACTTGTTCGTCTTGTGACTCGAATATAGACGTGCGCAAACCGGTTAACCAGTTCGGTTCGGTTTCAGTCAAACAGAACTTGTTTCGGTCAAGAACCTGTCAAAACCGGTTTGAGAAAAACCCGAACCGGTTTAGAACCTGTTTTGGGCGGTTCAAAATTCAAACTGGTCCCACCGGTTTAGAACGGTTCAGAACCGGTTAACCTCCCGAACCGGTTTGAACCGGTTTTTTTTTCTTTTTTCGTTTTTCATGGATTTATACGCAATAAACTGAATAAACTTCAACTTTTATTTAATAGAAAACCTAATACATCGGAAACGAAATACATCGGAAACGAAATACATCGGAAAGGAAAATACAACATAATACATCGGAATTGAAAATACAACATCATAATAGACAATTAGTAATCATCATGATAGACATCATAACCATAATTAGCCTCAGCCTCAGCCTCTTCTCCTCCCGAACCGGGTCCGGACAAAGAACCTTCGCTACTAGCAGCATCATGTGCAATTTCTTCATCGGATAGTGGAATGGCTTCATTTGCTTGCACCTCGGCATCCAAGATCTCTTCTTCAAAGTCTACGGGGGTTTCAAGAGTGGATTTGTCTTGTTTACGCTCTTGAGCGTCCAAGTGATCTTTTAAGCACATACACATCTCTAAGGATGCCGGAGTGAGTCTTGTTCTTCGGATTGACAACACCCTCCCACTTGTTGAAAATTCGGATTTAGAAGCTACCGAAGTAGCTTGGACACTTCGTATATCCATGGCCATGCGGGATAGAACGGGAAACATTGTTTCCTTTGCCTTCCAAAATCCCAAGACATCAAAAGTTACAAACTCCGTTGTTTGAAGATGTGTGACAAAATCTGAATGAACATATCGCTCATATTCGGAGGACAATAAAGGATTGTTAGCCTTAAAATATGGTGACATATCCGGAATTACATTAGTTTATAAATAGTCAAACACGCAGGGACTAGATTAGACACTTTAGTATAGTTTAATTGTGTTTGGACTATAAATACCCCCTACATACTTCCATGAAGGGGTGAAGTTTACATTTGTAAAGTGTGAGTGTGTGTGTTTTCTCTCTAGCACACACAAATTCCCATCTTATCTCTTTTATCTCTAATAATAAGGATACACATCTATTCTATTTTATCCAACCTCCGGATCTTGTGTTCTAAGTGGTGAATCTTATATCAACAATTGGCACCAGAGCATAGGGGGAATTCGTGTTGGTTACCCACTGATTTATAGTGTTTAGATCGTGATTTTCTAGTTACTTTTTGTTCTTGGTTCAAAAAGTCAAACCCGGATTTTTGTACTTAAAAGTGTTTATGTTTATGTTTTTAAGCAAGATCTAGGCATAAGGTAACTAGTTGTGCAAGAAAAATCAAGGTTTAAAGTAAAAAAGGATGTGTTTTTTGGTGATTTTGTTGGAAAAATACGTATTTTGCTCGAAGAGAAATATGCAGGTTTGAATGAAGAGAAATATGTTTTGAATGAAGCGAAACATGTTTCAAGCGAAATATGACAGGTTGATTTCAAGCGAAATATGTCATTTTTTAGAGAAACATGTCATTTTTCAAGCGAAATATGCAGTCAAGTGAAATATGCATGCAGTCAAGCGAAATATGCATGCATCAAGCGAAATATGTCAAACTGTCAAGCGAAATATGCATGCATCAAGCGAAATATGTCAAACTGTCAAGCGAAAATATGTCACCTGTCAAGCGAAATATGTCAAATGTCAAGCGAAATGTGCAATAAGCGAAATATGTCACCTGTCAAGCAAAATATGCAAATATTTAAGCGAAATATGAAATTTATCAAGCGAATTATGAAATTTTTTCGATTGACCCAATTTTGGTGATTCACTTTCGAAACAAACATCAACCATAACAACACACCACACACAAACAACAACACTTAATCCCAAAACGATCCTGAAAAGATTCACTTAAATGTCAAAACGGCTAGAGATTCAGATGACGATGACAAGTGATCACGAAGTTGATTTGGTATCCCTTATTTGAGATTAAAGTGGGTTTCACGAAGGCGTCTACTTATTTCATCATCGAGACTTCCTTCTATTTTCTACCCCTTTTCTTTAAACCCAATCTATCGATTGATGACTTGCTTGAACGTACAACGGTTATGATTGAGACTTGAATTATCTAGTTCCAGTAGTCAGGGGTGGTTGGTTGCAGACCTGGTTAACTATCACTTAAAGGAGTTACGTTGTAGTACTCAGTGTCACACGCAGAAGACGATGTGGATAATTTCAAGAGGTGTTGTACTTCTTATACTTTTCTGGTTGGGTATAGAGTACTTATAGATTTAATCTTGCACCGTTCTTCAATCAACGCAACAATGCTAGCTTCAAGTAACAAATTTGGGGGAATTTTCACTTCTCTTTTGAAGTCTTGTTATATCGGGATTCACTTCACCAAAGTGGTGTCATACCAACAAATACCCGGACAGAATACGAGGTTGATAGAGTTAGCCAGAGCGGTTAAAGGTTGAGATTTAAGTCGGCTGAGTTCTCTCGAGGATATTACTTGTCCACATTCCAAGACAATGGTACTTCACAGATAGAAGCAACTTCTCAAAGTTCTTCAACGAGAATTCATATACAAGACCTTGATTATTAAAAAGGTTCTTTGATTACTGCTTATCTCCTATACGGTTTTTGAAGACATGAGGGTAATGCTTTTTTGAATTTCAAGATTTGAGCTTGAGACATGGAATGTCTCGAGTATATGGCGGGACATCTACAATGATGGCTTCGAGAGTTCGCAACCAATCATGGGGGGAATGTGTACATCCGGGACTTAGTTGACTTTGATGTTTCCATGTCAACTTCCAGGGGAAGTAGTGCTAGACTACTTTACTTAGTATGGTTTGTGAAGTATTCTGCATACGTGAGAAGATTGTTGTTGATTTCTCGCATGCACCCCTCCGAACGAATATTCACCAAGAAAAAAAAAAAAAAAAAATAAAAAAAAAAAAAAAAAAAAAAAAAAAAAAAAAAAGAAAAAAAAACCCCCGAACGAATATTCACCAAGCCCTAATGACAAGAAGCAGTGGTCGTTGGTGTGGTTTGACTTCTACAAATTTCCGCTGTGCACGTCAATGACAAGTAGAAGATTGTCCGAGCTACATTAAAGTTTCAGAATCTGCTCAAGATAGGGATATTGGTTTGGGGGGAAGTTGATTCAGAAACTTCGCTAAAAAGGAGTCTATGAAGAAATCTTTTCAAGACATGCTGCATGAATTGGGGGGAAGTTAATCCAACTCATGCATACTACAATGGTTCCTGTACAATTAAAGACACTGAAGATCCAAGCTGAAGTACAAGTTTCAAGACCAAGAGAACTCAGAAGACATCTTCAGCTTTGGAAGCGCTTTGGAAGTCCTTATTGTGTTGTTATTGTACTTGATAGGAACATTGTAAGTAATTCCGTATGTCCACATATTGAGGGAAGATTGTTAGCCTTAAAATATGTTAACTTATCCGGAATTACATTAGTTCTTAAATAGCCAAACACACATGGACTAGATTAGACATTATAGTATAGTTTAGTTGTGTTTAGACTATAAATACCCCCTCCATACTTCCATAGAGGGGTGAGGATTCATTTGTATCATTTTCACCAAAGTGTGTATGCGTGTTCTTTCTCTCTCTAAAACACATACACATCTTACCTTTCTCTCTCTAAATAAAATGGCTTTCTACTTGTTTAATCCTCCCCGACCTCCGGATCAAAGTTTAGCTAGTGTTTCTTATTATGTACAATATCATTAAGGATCATTTACAACATTAATTAGCCACATATTCATCAAGAATAATCAAGTAACAAGCATGTTAAAGCATTTTGATGCATTCGTACAATAAACAACACACAAGGGATGCCTTTTAAGGCTCAAATACATTCAAGGATACACATGAACACTAACTTACACCAAACCCACAAACATTTTACAATATTTCACTTAAACCCAAATTTTCGCACCTAAAATTGATCATAGCATATTCGTGTGTTAACCATTCACAAAACTGAATTAAATGGGTGTTATACACACCTAAACAAGCAAAACCCCTCAATTAGTTTGAAGTTTTACACACTTTTGATTTTGAGAAACCCTAATTTAATAGGGTTTTCGAGTTCAAGAGTGGATGAAATCTCAATTCATTTGAGGTAGGAGTTGTTTAGGAGGTGTAGAACATGTTCTTTTTTGTACCTAAAGCGTGAAAATGACTAGAAATGGAGAACACATAGTGACGATTTTGAGTTTGTGAGGGAGGGAAAAATTTAAAATGTAAGTGTGTGTTTGTGTGTGAAGGGAACGGGGAGGGCGGATGTATTATAAAACAATTTTCCTTTTTTACATGTTTTCCCCCTTGTTTCATGACCTTTTCATTTTCTAATATAAGTTTTGTTAGGCAAGTAAAGTTTAACAATTGGCATAAATATTCCTTAATGTTTTTAACTAGCATACCTAAAAACTTATATTTGCACATTTACTCCCTAAAAGCATAAACACATAACATATAAGGCACAAATAAGCTAAACTTAATTAACTTTCCTTACACATGATATTCTGTTATTGTTTGTTGATCCCTTCTGAACAGATCTTACTTAGCTTGTTAAAGCTTAGTTGTGTTGGATAGATCCAAGACAACTATAATAGAAACTAAGATTGTGAATACTACAAACTATGCAGAAACTAGTTTGTAATACTAAGAAGAACAATGAAACAGTAAAACAAGATCTTGCTAAACCTTCAATATATTAAACACAATCAAAGTTACAAAATAACCTTGAAACTATGAATACTAACTATGACTGCTATGAAAACTATATATGAAAACTTATCTAGATCTATACCGTAGGGTTTCTTTTATACACCAAGAAACCCTAATGGGCTTACAAAATGCGTATACTAATCAATGCATATCTATTCCTAATATATCTCATGCATATCACTTTAGCAGTTTTAACTATTTATAGTAACAGTACTAACTACATAACTAACAGTACTAATAAACTGACAGTACTAACACTTTGTACTGGCAGCACCAGCTATTATACTAACAGTACTAATGACTTAGACTATATTCTACAATCTTCAGCAGCAACACAAACTTGAACCAGCACCATTAAGTTGTAGAAGCATCTAATTCCCAACAATCCTCCCCTAAACTTAATATTTATCTTTTAATCATCAAGTTTCTTCATTACATGCATCTTGATCACTAGGAGGATGTATCCAAACACTTCTTCACTCTTCTAGCTATTTTGAAAGGTCATCTTGTACAAGTCAGAACTATGTCATAAAATAAAGCAATCATCAATTTCCCTTGAGCCTAAAATTAAGTTCAGAGAGGGTCTAGGTTCCAAAAAGGGTCCCAGAAAGGTTTGAGGTCGAAGTTAGTCAAATATTTTTTTTCGCAAGAAAAAGTTGTTATAAATGGTAAATCATGTCTGATTGGGGTCTTATTTGTGGGATAAAACCCTACTATAAAAGGAAAATTAGGGTTAGCCAAAAATCCGAGTCATATTTTTGGTGACTATAACTCCATTCGAAGGGCTAAAGCAAAAACATTTTCTAAGATTTTTAATGACGTCCAACTTATGGTGTGCTTTCAAGATCCGAAACGGAGCACTTTGGTAATGAATGAATTTTATAAAATAGTGCCACTTACTATTTTTTTTTAAACATCACAGTACTCACAACTCAATGAGGAGCTAAAAAATGGTAAGAAACCATGCATAAGGTGTTTTGGTATTTTATTGTGTGGTCATAAATACTATAAAATTCATCTAGAAATTTAAAAGTAAAGTTTAATAAACAAAGTCATATAGGATATTAAAAATTTGGGAATGTACTTAAAGGAGTATAAACTTAGTTAAGATTTAGAAGTTCTCATGTGATTGTTGCATTAGGCTTGGCATTTAGCCTACCGAGTGTAGCAACATATGATTTATGTATGTTTAATTCGTGCAAGATCTTGTCAATAAGCTGAGCATCATTGGTAAATTTCATAGTCCCCATTTTATCATTTTTCTTAGAATGGAAATGATGCAAATAGTATCAAAATGTTGTGATTCTGGGATTATATGTGGGGGGTGGGGGGGGGGGGGTTCAAGTTACACATGGACTTTTAGAAGCCATTAAATGTTTAATGTGCGCATGTTGTTGAGTTGCATTTGATCTTCGCCTACTTTTGTGGGCAAAGGTTTTCGCCTACGTGGTTTGGGTATGACACCATGTTGTAACACGTACCAAAGTCTGGGATTTTAGGGATAACATTCCTCCCCATGACTAAATGTTGCATGTTATGGATCGGGGGACACGTTCCGTCCCAATTGTGATTGCTTGTTTGGGACGATTGCATGTTAGCATGTATAATAGTCAGCTTAATTGTTTTCTTGCCATGTTTGTTTTAATATAATTACAAAAAGTTAAAAAAAAATTTTTGATTTAAATCTTGTATGTGTCGTAAAACCTATGACTCTCACCAACCATTGTGTTGACGTTTTAAGCATCATTTTCAGGTGAGCGTTATGAAGGTTTGAAGTTAATAAAAGTGGCTAGAGAGACCATTAGATGCTTGAATTCTCAACTGATTTATTTCATAATATTTTCATGAATTCTTGAATGTTATGAGAGTCTTGATAGGGTAGTGATACATGGTCTTTGTATTGATGAGACCCTTTTCATTAATACAAATGCCGTTCGTATTGTTTTCGTATTGTCATGACACATCATGTCTTTTATAATTAGTTATGCATGTAGTGGATTCTCTGTTGTGTGACAACATTTCTTTGTGATGATATCCATGATGTACGTCCTTGTGATTTGAGCCTTGGCGGGGTGTGACGATTGGTATCGATAGCCTTTGGTTATAGAGAAGTAGGTGGTCGATCCTAGACTATAACCTAGGAGTCCTTCATATAGTTACATTTTAGGGCTTAAGTGTTTATGTACGTATCTATTATACTTTCTCGCTATTCGAAAGCTTTAATTTTTTTAATTATGTCTACTACTATATAAATATATATATAAATATAAATATATAATATAGATTAATATAAAATATATTATAATAATATATATATATATATATATATACACTTTTTTCATTATGAGATCTAAAAGTAATAACCCTATCCTTATTATTTTAGTCATGTCTCTCTCTAACCGTAATAGAATCTATGTGTTTAGCTATCTAGGTGTTTTTGTATTCTTTCTTTCTTTGAGTTTTATTTCGACCTACGGGCTACTCGATAGCTTATGATTCAAAAGAGGAGTCAATTGATGAGGAGCCTCTCGAGGAACCGAATGAGGAAAGTTAGTTAGAAGAGTCGGAGAAGGAGGCCGACTCAGATCGCTTGTCGGATGCTCGTAGCAGGCATGGACCCGCAGAGTCGGGTGACTCTTGCGAAGGAAAAGTCAAACCTAAGCTAGGCCCAGCATAAGTTTATTCCGTCTTTTACCTTATCACGATGTTATTGATTATTTCTTTCGGATATTTTATATTTTGGGGGCGCTGCGAGACTTTTGTTCCTTTATGTCATTTCGATTTTATTTTTATATAAGTAAGTATTTCTTTGATGGAGCATCCTTTTCTGTGTTATATTAGAGTGGTTTAAGATGTGCAATGTGGTATATGTGCTTATATGTGTGTTATCATTGAGAGGTGTAGTCTTGGAAGTAAGTATACATGTGAAAGGATGCAATTATAATTATAGTGGCCAACATAATTATAAAGGCATCACACACGTAGACTTGTGACATGATGGGCATGATCGGTGTTTGCTGTTAGTTGTAGTTGTAAATGTCATATTATGGCGTTGTGGTTTATGAATAGTTATGAAGTTAGTAAGTTTCCCCTTCTATCTACCGTTTGCGGATACCCCGGATACCCGTTATTGCTATTATTATGATTATGGAGTTTGTTCGTCTGCTCGATAACCCTCATTTTAGCATCCCTTGTTTGTACCATGATGTTATGGATGATCTAACTTTTCTATTCGGTGTCTTGATGAATATTGGTTATTCGGATCTGCTTCTTTGGATATTGGTACATTTCATTAGTTCATTCGTGTACTAAACTACTCGTAATGATATCAAAATTTTCTTTTAAGCATTAATTGTTCCTAACATATTAGTGCGGATCATGACTCCGTTCTTATTATATCCTTTGGTTTTCGTAACATGTTGCGGCATGTTAGTACCGACGCTTTTCTATGGTTTTTCTCTTGATCGTAAGTACGGATTAGTCTTTACGTTCTTCTTTTGGTTCGTAATGTCTTCGTATGAAATTCTCTTGAGCATGTTCGCTTCACTGTTATTCTGACTATATGGTTCATGGTACTTTCTTTCTCTTTCAAACAATAAAATTTTGTTAGAGTCTTTCCAGTATTTTACAATCTCTTTTGGTATTACGATGTTCTTGTTTGAGTAACATATTTTATATTAATGTCGAACTATGAAAACCTTTTGAAGTATATCTTGATGGTGTTTGGGGAAAACTATATTGAAATGATTTTATGAATACAACACTCATGTGGAAATGTCTCTTTTATGAAAAACTATGTTTACAATAAATTTTGAAACAATATGATAATTGGTTACTTGACAAACTATTTTATTTTAGATAATATTTATGAGAATATTAGATAATAATTTTTTTAAAGGCTTGTTTTTGATAAATTTTTTAATTATAAAAATGATTTTAAAGTAATTTATATGGGTAAGATGCGATACACTGTTAAATGACTGTCTCTGAATTTTATGACAACCATGATTAAAATGAATTTTATAAAGATTATATTTAAGACGATTTTTTAGGTGATTTTTATATTTAAAACGACTTTCTTTATTTTATAAATTGATATTAACAAAACTTAATTTAGTTGGTTCGTCGAGTAAAGTCCGGTATTGGGTAATAAGAATCCTATCTTTTCATTTATCAATCTTGATACGTATTGTTATTCGTTATGTGTTTATTTTGTCCGTGTACGCTTGTTGATTCTTTCGTTTGCGTTTTCTATCGGTACATTTATTCTATCATTCCTTTTAAGGATTCTTATGACATTGATTCGCATCTATTTCCATATGTGAAATCTCTTAGATGTTTTCTAGCCTTTGATTTAGATATTTGTTTTGCACCATATTCGATAGGTTTCGTAACCTGTAGATTCATTTGATATACGTTTATTTGATCAAGCCCTCTTGTGGGAGCACCTTGTTGTTCAGAAGAAAGAAAAGTTGTTTTGCCTAGTTTTTCCAAGTATGAATTCTGCTACAAAAGCGCGTTTCTCAGACACGTGGTTATCAGCAATGATATTTACGTTAACTCTAGTAAGATAGAAGCAATGAAGAATTAAAAAAAAGTACCTAAGACGCCATCCGAGATATGATTATTCTTAGGATTGGCAGGTTACTATCGACGTTTCATCACAAATTCTTCTAAGGTTGCTAAACCCCTTGCTTCACTGACGCAGAAGATTCGGAAGTATGAGTGGGCCAAGAAACAAGAGGAAGCTTTTCAGACGTTGACGGGAAATTTGTGAAATGCACCAATATTGTCATTGCCTGATGGATCCAAAGAGTTTATAGTTTACTGCGACGCGTCAAATCAAGGATTATTGTGTACTCATGCAAAAAGGAAAGGTAGAGAACGCGATAACATAAATGATATGTGGCCTAAACCAACTAATGGAAAGGAAGGAATATGGAGGTATGTATTTATTATGGGTTTTCCATAATATGAAGTAAGGACATAATGATGACGAGGCTCCATCACAAGGTACGTGGTAAATCGAGAGCGGATAAGACGACAATGACCTTAGAGATATGTATGAATGGCCATGTATGGAAAGATATTGCCTACCTATGTTAGCAATTGTTTGACGCGTTAAAGGTGAATGCTGAAACATCAAAGACCTCGGGTTTATTGAAACAACTAGATGATTCCCGATGGAAGTAGGATAATTAAGAACTACGGACTTTAATTACATGATTGCCAAGATCAGGATTGGGTATTGAAATAATGGGTTAATAGTCGATAGAACCTTGAACTAAGGTATGCCCATTACATGGTATACTGAAGATTTTAAAATGAGAATAATTTGGCAGACTTTACACTAATAAGAAAGGAACAAGGTAATGGAGTGCATGTGTCGATCATCTCAAATCGTGGTGGAAGATTTTTACTTCGGCTTTGGTAAACATTGCAGAAGGCATTAAGAACATGGCTAAAACATGCGTACGACTTATCATCCTCAAACGGACAGACAAAGTGAGCGTACCTTTCTGACTTTGAAGGATCTGCTGAGAGCGTGCGTGATTGATTTTTTGGTGGCAATTAGGATACTCATCTACCCTTAACTGAGTTTTCTATAATAATAGTTATCATTCAGGTGTTTGATGTGCTCTATTTGAAGCGTTGTATGGAAGGAAGTGTATGTCACATGTTCTTTGGGCTGAAATTGGAAAAATTCGGTCGATTGGACCAGAATTGGTACAAGAGACAACAAATAAGGTGATATTGATTAAAGAAAAGATCAAAGCGGCTAGAGATTGCCAAAAGAGTTATGTTGACAATATGCGTAAACATTTAGAGTTGAAGTTGGTGATAAAGTGATGTTGGAAGTGTCGTCTTGGAAAGAAGTAGTGCATTTTGGAAAGAAAGAAATGTTAGCACCAAGATGTGTGGGACCATTTAAGATCATTAAAGGGATCGGTCCTATGGTCTATTGATTAAGATTGCCTCAATAATTTAGTAGCGTATTTGATGTGTTTCAAATTTAAAGAAGTATTTAGCGGATACAAATCTGCATGTGCATTTAGAAGAAATTAAGGTAGACAAAACTCTTCCTTTGATTGAAGAGCATGTTGAGATTATCGAACGTGAGGTTAAAAGTTTGAAGCGTAGTAGGAATCCGACAGTTAAGTCCATTAGAACTCGAAGCGAGGTCATGAGGATTTCATAAGAACTAAGTATCCACACTTGCTTGTTGAGCAAGCTATCGTTGGAAGTACTAAGTAAAGTTGGACACATAGGGTTACTGGCAGACTTTAGTGTACCCTTAAATGTTCTGAGGTGGTTTGGTTAATGTTATATTTTGAATAAACTCGAAGTCGAGCCGATTCTTCAAAAACGTTGAGCTTTGTAACAACTCATAACTTAGTTCCAAGACAGTTCTTGTTTGATGAGTTGCGGGTAGGTTATGAATACGATTGTATTACACAACTTAAAGTTTTTGACGAGTTTCCTCGAAGACGGGCGATGTTCATGTAGTTAGATGTTATTTTGTCTTAGAGTTGTATGCTGCTATTTGTACCCTTGTATGGGCAAGCGAAGTTGTAAGCAGTGGGTTTCCGATCGTAAAAGTTAAATGAGATTCAAAGTGTGGCTATAAGTTTATGTGGGAACGTGTGGACTATATGAAAGCTAAGTATACCCTGATATGTTTGTTTGCTGATGATGTTGAACCTATTAGTATAAATCGTCGGATGAGATTTCTCTAAGGAGAGGATACTATGACAACTGTGCTTTGAGCAGGTTAGTCAACCGTTAGTATTGATTTGAGTTTCATTATGTGTTATAGTAATTATGTGTTTATGTGATTCTATGTGACTTGGGGGTATCAATTCTGTGAGCGTGATCGCGTCCTCATTTGATTATTTTATGGTTAATGTGGGTATTTCATTTTGTTCACTTTTGGTGACAATGAAAATGATGGTAAAATTTTATGTGTATACGTATTTATATGTATATGTATACGTATTTAAATAATAGGAATTCGTGAGAATAAAAAATTTAGTTTTGAAATTTAGTTAGATTGATTTTAGTAGTAATAAGTTAGGAAAAATATATTTAGAAATGAATTTAATTTGTAATTAATTAAGCTAGTTTTAATTTAAAAGGATTTCTAAAATAAATATAAGTTTTATAAAATGTCAAATTAAGGTTATTTATTAAAATAATAATTTATAAATAAATAAAATATAATAAAAAAGAAAAGAAAGGGTCGATCGGATTAGGAGAAAAAGAAGAAAATAAAAGCCCAATTTTAGTCCAACTACAATTTTAATTAGGTAATTATCCAATCTTTTTGCAAACACTATAAATACAAACCCCTCCTCCCTATTTTTTTTTATAATCAGTCGAACCAAGAAAGAGAAAAAAAAAGTTTTTTTTTTATCAAGAATCAAGTTGGTGATCTTGTGTATCAAGATCAATGTTTAAGGTATGTTAATAAACCCTAACTATTTTAATTCTCTTTAATTATTCTTGTAACAATTTTGAGGATGGACTAGGGTTTATATAAGATCTGTAAAATTAGGGTTTTGATCTTTAAAAATCATTTTTGGGATGATTGGTGGTGTTAAGCATGTGTAATTAGGGTTTAGGGTTTGTAAATTCGGAATTTAAAAGCTGGCAGTTTTGAAAGGTCATCTTGTACGAATCATAACTCGGTCATAAAAATAGCAATCATCAATTTTCTTGAGCCTAAAATTAAGTTCAGAGAGTCTAGTTTCCAAAAAGTCCAGCCCCGAAAGGTTTTGAGGTCGGGAAGTTAGTCAAATAATTTTCGCAAGAAAAGTTGTTAAAACAGTAAATTCGGGTCTGATTTGGGTCTGATTTCGGGGAGTAAAACCCCTACTTAAAAGGCAAATTTGGGTTAGCCAAAAATCATGAGTCATATTTTAGGTGTCTATTAACTCCAGTTCGAAGGGCTAATGCAAAAACATTTTCTAAGTATTTTTAAGGACGTCAAACTTTTTGGTGTGCGTTCAGATCCGAATCTGAGCACTTTGTAATGATGAATTTTTATAAAATAGTTTCACTTACTATTATTTTTTCTAAAAAATCACAGTAGCTCACAACTCATTGGGGAGCTATGAAATGTAAGGAGAACCATCAATTAGGTGTTTTGGTATTTTATTTGTGGTCATAAAGTGACTACAAAATTCAGCCAGAAATTGTAAAAGTGAAAGTTAATAAATAAAGTCATATAGGATATGAAAATGATTTGGGAGATGTACTTAAAGGATTATAAACTTAGTGTAAGGTTTAGAAGTCCATCATGTGATTGTTGCATTAGCTTGGGCATTTAGCCTAACCCCCCCACCGAGTGTACCTATTTTTTGTATGTTTAGATTGCGTGCAAGATCTTGTCAAGTAAGCTGAGCATCAGGTGAGTTTCATAGTCCTATTTTATTATGTTTTCTTGGGATGGAAATGATGCAAAATATGTTTCGAAATGTTTTGATTCTGTGATTATATGGTTCAAGTTACACATGGACTTTTAAGTAGCAGTAATAATGATTATGTGGCTACATGTTGTATGATGTTCATGTTTTCGCCTACTTTGTGGGCACGAGGTTTCGCCTACGTGGTGTGGGTATGAACCTGTGTGTGCTACGGTACCAAGAGTCTGGGATTTGGGGATAACATTCCTTTCCATGACTAAATGTTGCATGTTATGGATGGGGGGACATGTTTCGTCCCAATTGTGATTGCTTGTTTGGGACGATTGCATGTTAGCATGTATAATAGTCAGCTTAATTGTCTTGCCATGTTTGTTTTTATATAATTACAGTAATTGATTTAAATCTTGTATTGGTGTCGTAAAACCTATGGCTCTCACTAACCATTGTGTTGACGTTTTAAGCATCATTTTCAGGTGAGCGTTATGAAGGTGTTGAAGTTATAAAAGTGGCTAGAGAGACCATTAGGATGGCATTGGAAGTTCTCATTTGATTTTATTTCATAATTGTTTTCATGAATTCTTGAATGTTATTAGGTTTGATAGGGTTGTGATACATTGTCTTTGTATTGATGAGACCCCTTTTTCATTAATACAAGATGCCGTTCTTTTGTTTTCGGTATTGTCATACACCATCGTGTCCTTTTATATTAGGTTACAACGGATTTGTAGTGGATTCTCAATTTGTTACCACTGTTTGGATGATATCCATGAAGTTTACGCCTTGTGTTTTCCCTTGGCGGGGTGTGACACTTCTCATTTTCTAAGGACTGGGTTTAATCAATGTGGCGGGGGGGTAACACATACGGTAAGAAGAAAAAGAACCGGGCAGCCCATGAGGAGCGGACCAAACATCCGTTGTTAGGTTGACATTAGTATTTAATTTAAGAAAACCATCAATTATTGCTTGTTTAGCCGCTACCCATAATTTCATTGCATTACGTTTGAGAGTAGTGCGACTTACATGATTGTATTTTGGTTGCAAATGGTTCTGAAACATCCTCGTTGTTTGCTCGTCGTCAAAGTGGTTGAATGGTAACCCACGTTGAATCACCAAACCTGCGAATTATTCACGAAGAACATCCAGATTGTACACGAAAATACTCCCATCTCGAGACATAGATGATTGCCCTGATTCCACAACCCTCTTTAGTGCTTCACAATACGGATGCGAGATATGATTCTTCAACGTCGAGTTGGAATCTTTCGAAAAGAAATGAAAGCAATGAATACATTGAGCTTTTTCGTGTTGTCGGACATTAGGCAAAGGTTGAAGTCTTTTCAAATCTGGGGGTTTCGATTGGTTGGTAGGATTTGAACAACCGTCGATGCACTTGATGAACCGGCACCGGCAGTAGTTGAGGCGGATGGACTTGCCATGCTAATTGAAAGAAATTCGGTTTTGCTTTGGAGAGTTTTTTTTGCTTAGGATTGTAAGTTGTAAGTTGTGATTGAAACACCAACACAACCCCTCAATTTATAATCAAATAAAAGAGCAAAACAACAAACACTGGACCCAAAAAGTCAAAAAAACGCTCCTTCACGGGCCCCCCCACGTTTTAAGAGCAAGATTCGAATTTTGAAAAAAATATATATTTAGAACCGGTTCGGAACTGGTTAACCGGTTTGGTTTCGGTTTGCCGGTTTTAAAAACCGGTCGACAAACTGGTGTAAACGAAAAAACCCTATACCGGTTCCAAACCTTCGGTTTGGCCAAGAACCGGAACCGGTTCAGGTCAAAACCAAGGTTGACCGGTTCGGTTTTCGGTTCGAGTTGAAAAACCGGTTCTACATATCCTCCGAGTATAACATCTGCAACATCTTTTGACTTATCGGATATATGATGCCACGACATCCTTTTTATATCAGGAAAATGTATACTTGAATCTGGTGCTTGACTTGGCCCAACAACCGGAATGATCATATTGCTCCCTAAACTTCTACTTACATTAGCCATTGTCGAGAACATAACCAATGCCGTAACTACAAGAACAAAACTAGTTACATGACTCATGTTAAATATTTCAATGTAGAGTATCATGTTTTCAAACTCCCATTATGGTGGCATATGTTTATATATAAATGGGTCATAAGGGTCTTATGGGTGTCTTTGTATGTGTTTATTAATGTTGAGTTCTAGAAAGATATGTACATCTATTTTATGAAACATTTTCTTTGTCAAGAGATTAGTGGATTCATGATGTGATCTGGTGAATGGTAGGTTCAAACATCTCACTTTACACATAACAACAACAACATTCTCAATCTTATTGGAGCGAGATACGAAAGAGGTATAAGGTAGACATATCATATCACTACTCCACAGGGGCAGAGCTAGTAGGGAGACTAGTGGGTGCCGAGCCACCCCTAATTAGTCTATTTTATTCATTAATTATCTATATTGCAAGCTGTTTTTCTACAAGTTTTTTACATTGAGCCCCCTTATCATTATGACTTTCTGCATTAAGCATTGTCAGCCTCCCCTAACTAAAAATCCTGACTCCGCCCCTGATCCTCATTAAGATCAAAAGAATAAGCAGCACATAAGCTAGGCGGATTTTTTTTTTTGAACAACAGCTTTATTAAACGACTAGCAAGGAGCTAGAATTAGACAATTACAAGATACGGGTTTTTGA
>BQNB010042140.1:0-46317 GCA_026074375.1 Tanacetum coccineum | reverse complement strand
GTTATGTTGCAGGGTAAGAGGAAAAAGAAGATGAATAGTGACAAAAAAATGGTTGGCAGGAAAAGTGGGTTGAAGATATACAGTGTTTTTAACTGCAGGGTGAAGTTTAGGGTTTCGTCACAAGAAGTCACTCATGGTGTATTGTGGTTTTGTAAGAAAGGTCCTTGGTGGTGTGAAACTTTGAGGATTAGCCAGGTTTGGCCCTCAAGGGTTATAAGTATGATTACACAATTAGTCCTTTTGTAGTATAACTTTAGGGGTTTGGCATAAATGGCCCCTAAAGTTATATATGGCATCTTTACAACTTCAGTCCTTGTAGTATTTATCCTTGACTTGATGACTTCTTGGCTTTGACTTTGTCGGGGTTGACTTTGACTTTCTTGGGTTGACTTTTTGGCTTCGATTTGACTTTGTCTTTTCATGTTTTTCAATTCTATGCTCTGTTTTGTCCGTTTTTACTTGATTTTTCATCATTTTCTTGGATATCCGTTTTCTGCACAATACAAATGAAAACATACAAATACAATGTATTTTTGGTACGTTTTGGGTCATTTAAGTCCGATTTTAATGGTGAAAGGTATGTGTAATTAAACGCATACCACCCAACCTCCTATGCCATTTGTTAGATTCATCAACTGTGGCCTTTGTAATCAAACAAGCTAAACCTCCAAAAGGAACAATGTTCTCTAAGTTGAAACTGTACATATTGTTTTGTCTAGAGATTCTAAGTAATACTTGATTTTCATCAGGAAACTTAAAGTCAAAAGACAACACAAGACATTTAGTGTATGTGAAGAGAACCTTGTTCTTCTTGTCACACCTCTGTGATACAGAAAAGAGATTGAAATGCTGTAGTTCTTTCATAAAGCACACATCCCCAAAATCTAACTTTCTTATTTTTATTTGATCTTTACTAGTTATGTAACCTTTACTACCTCCAAAAGCAACAGGGCCACCATTATAGTCTTGATATTCAGCAAAGTAGGCTTTATTGCCAGTCATGTGCCTGGAACATCCACTATCAACAATCCCTTTGTTCTTTAAAGCTCTTTGTGGATTATCCTGCACATCAAATAAGAGAAATTAGTTTCTCTTAGGGACCCAAGTCATTGCTGACTTGGGTCTGCCTAGTGGATCTTTAAAATTAACATTTTTACTAAAGCTTGATCCACTATTGTATTTGGAGACTTTGTTCCAGTAATGTCTTTTGGCTCTCCAATTACAACCTGCTAAGGGCTTAACAACAGTTTCCCTTATACCCCCAACAGTACTAACTGCTTTGACCTCAACAGTATTAACTTTTTGATTTGAAAAATTAGCTTTTGGTGTTGTTGTTCTATTAAATAGTCTTCTAATATGTGAATGAGATTTATAAAAATTATTTCTTGGTCTGATTTCATTCACAATGGGTCTGGCAGTATTAACTTTCCTAGCAGTACTAGTTGTTGCTGCTTGACTAGAGAGATTTTGTCTAGCAGTACTAACTGGAAATATGCCAGTTTTAGTTAGTACTGCTTTTGGAACAAACTTGTTTTGTTGATTCAATCTTTGTACATTGTTCCACATTGGTCTATTATCCCCTTGACCAGTACCCTTACCCTTCTTTTTGTTCAATTCAACCTGTTTAACCATTCTTTTCTCATGAAAATCATAATCTCTAATAAGATGACTAAAACTGCCACATACAAAACATGCCTTTTTTAGTAAACCCATATCCTAAACCCAACCTTTTGGACATTAAACTATTCCAGTCTCTCTTGTCAGCTTTAGGACTTGGACTATATGTGTTTTGTTCTTTAACAGTTTCCCTATGAGTTTTTACATGCTTAACAGTATTAACAAAAGCAAAACTAGGCGTTTCTTGTTCTTTTAAAGGTTGAATCACATATTCATCATCACTGTCTGACTTATACTCCTCAATGATAGGAGCATCAGACCAAACTTTAGGTTGACTAACAACTTTAGGTTCAACTACAAGTGGTTCATGCATAGATTCAAGTGTTTCTACACTAGAATTGGACTCACAAGAGTCAAAATTACTGGTTTGAGTATCAAATTCACTAGTTTTATACTGTTTTGGACCATATGTGAACATAGAATCATCTACTTCTCTATCAGGTCCTGGAGGCATGTAATTTCCTGTCATTGGAGGGGTAACTGCATGCATACCTTCAACATTTAAAAATCTATCATGCATAGGACTATCTTCTACATCACTTGACCTACTATCAAATACACTTTAAAAAACTTCATTTTCATAACTTAAGACACCTTCATGTACTTGATCTCCTTACCCAAGCCCAGATTTGTCTCTAGTACTCATCTGACTATTTAGCAGTTTAATAAGGCCTTTAAAAGAACTTTGAAAATTCTCAAGTTTGGTTTTTAATTCTTCTTTTTCTTTTACAGCTTCTGCTAATAGTTTCTTATGATATGTAAGCACATCAGTTTTATCATCTAAATCAATTTTCATAAATCTAATCTTTTCCTCATACCAAAGTTGATTTTTCTGATGAGCAACTAATTGAGCCTCTACCTTTTTTAAAGCTTGAGTATAGGCTTGAATTTCTATACTAGCATCACCAAGTTGTTCCCTTTGTTCATCATATAATTTTTTAACTTTAGCATATGATTCTACACATTCTTTTGAACAAGATGTTACCTTAGTGTCTGAGCCTCAATTGTTGTAAGCCATCAAAGCAAAGTTCTCCTGTTCATCCTTTGCATGACTAGTTCAATCAATACCTTCTCTATCAAGAGTTGCCAAAGCTTTAGGTTCCTCCTGTTTTCCAAGTCTCCTCCCATTATCTTTTGCTCTATATCTAGTGTTCCCTGCATCTCTTCTTCTACTTTCTTGATTTCCTTTTGATCTGCATTCACTAGCAAAGTGCCCTGTTTTCTGGCAATTGAAGCACTCAACTTTGGTCTTGTCAAAGCCAACTGGTTCCTTGGCATCAAACTACAGCCTTCTACATGTCTTCTTATAAAACTTCTTCAATCTCATTGAAATCATAGCTACTTGCCATTTCAAGTCCATCTCTTCTAAATCAAACTCATCAAGCTACTCCAGATCTTCATGATCCAATTGTGGACCACTGGATTGATTAGCAAAGAAAGAGTACATGAGTTCATCAGAGTATGATGAAGAGTTTTCCCTTTGTGAGTTGTAGCCAAAAGAAGTAGAAACACCATAAGCAGTACTAACATCATTAGTACTGCTAGTGCTTTCAGAAGAAACAAAGGCGACATTCTGTGCACAAGAAGATGATCTGGTAGAGCCTTTAACATCAGACTTAAAGACTTTAAGATTGTTATAGAGATCATCAAAACTAAGACTGTCCACTCCTGGCTTGGTCCTCATGACTAAGGATACTTGGGACCAGGAAGAAGCTAAAGACCTAAGGAACTTCTGATTAACATCTTTAGTGGAGACACCTGCACCATGAATCTCAACTTGACTCTGAAACCTGTCATAACCTTTGTGTAGTCCTTCTGAGTTGGATACAGAAAATCCTTCAAACTGTTGCTTTAAAAAGTATATCTACATCTTCTTTGATTCATCATTGCCACCATATCTGGATTTGATAGCAACCCACATCTCTTTAGCATCAGTCATCTTGTGAAATTTTGCTAAATGGTCTTCTGGTAAAGCCATAAGCAAGGTGGTCCTTGCTTTTCTTTCTCTCTTTTGGCTAAAATTTCTTCAGCAGTTTTAAGAGGCAGAACCTTTATTACTCTATTTGTATCTGTTGAGACACTTACAGGACCATTTCCTTTTTGTATGAATTCCCATATAGGATAGTATGTATGGCTCAAGTAATATTCCATTTTCATGGCCCAAATGTTATACTCACCTTTCTTCAGGATAGGGAGTTCAATGGTTGACACAGTGTGAGGGGCTTGCTATGTTGGTGTTTGTGGTGGTGGTGGATTTTCATCATCTAATCCTTTCATTGAATAGATCTGAAAGGTAAAGGTTTATAACTGATTTTATTTGGTTCTTCTTACTCAGAGTTTCTCTACAAGCTCTGATACCACTTGTAGATCCTAGACTTAATAGATCTTTCTAGCTTGTTAAGGGTGGTAGCCAATCTGGATAGATCCAAACTAACTACAAGAGAAACAATGACTATGAACAATATAAGCTATGCGGAAACTAACTTATATTGCTAAGAAGAACAATGAATAAAATAGAACTTTGATTACTATTAATCTGCTAGGTTACAGATTACTAACTATTAATATTTTATGTATGTCTAACTAGTGCCGTAGGGTTCCTTTTATACACTAAGGAAAACCCTAATGGGCTTACAAAACGTGTGAAGAGATAATGCATATCTATTCCTATAATAACTCATGCATATCTCCTAACAATACTAACTATTATATGCTAGCAGTACTAACTTACTACTAACAGCACTAACTATACTGGCAGTACTAACAATGTACTGGCAGTACTAACTACTTATAACTAACATTACTAACTACTTAGTCTATTTTCTTGAAACTTTAGCATTCTTCACCAGCAGCACTAAGTAGAACTGGTAGTAGTAACTTGTATAAGTAGCAGCACTAAGTTGTAGAAACCTCTGAAACCCAACAATAAACATGTTCGATCAAATAAAGAAATTAATCAAACCTTATACAAGAATCACAAGATAAATATTGATATCAAGATGATAATCAACTCAAAAGACACGATCAAGTTTTAGAGAGAAAATAATAATTAGTTGGGAAGCGAGTTATGAAACCATAGGTGATAAGCTGTCTTTTATACTGCATATCTCCCAAACAGCCTTTCAACTATGGAACTCGACACTTCTAGCTCAAACTTAGTAACTATCCAGAATGATGGAAACAATCATGGTACTTTTAGACAAACACTAAACTGCAATTATAAGTTTGATATAAAATGTATATTCATTTTAACACCCTCCTGCAAACTTATAACCTAAGCATATCAATAAGCCCCAAGTCCTTACAAAACAGTTGATGTTGGCTTATGCTTAGGCCCTTAGTAAGTATATCAGCTACCTGCTTGAAGTATGTATTTTGACATTTTCGATTACACTTGCACTAAATTTTTCCCTTAGTAAATGTACATCAATTACAAAGTGCTTTGTCTATTCATGAAAAACTGGATTGCTAGCAATCTGTATAGCAGAACTGCTATCACATAAAATTTCAAAAGAAAACAATCTAAAAATTTTGAACTCATTCAAAATGTTACAAATCTAAATAACCTCACAAGTAGAAGCAACAAGACATTTGTATTCATCTTCTGTTAAAGACTTAGAAATGGTAGGATGCTTCTTACTTTTCCATGATACTAGACACCTTCCAATCATTACAACAAAACCAGAAATACTTTTCCTAGTGACTGGACATTTTGCCCAATCAGCATCAAAAAACACTCTCAAAGCTTTCTTTATTATTCAAAAAAATATTTTCTTGTAATGGTGTTGATGTAGGTTTGGCTGCAAGCAAACCATACTCATGTAAAATTTATAAACAATACTTTTTTTGTGTTAAACAAATACCAGACTTAATTTCTAACACCTCAATCCCTAAAAATACACTACAAAATACCCAAGTATTTAATCATAACTTGTTTTTCAAAAACAGTTTAAAAGACTCAATATTTTCCTTACAGTTTCCTGTAATAACAATATCATCCACACAAACAAGGAATGCCAAAACACATTCCTGGTTTCTTTAATAAACAGCGAATAATCATATTTACTTTGAACAAAACCATGCTCAATCAAGGAAATAGTCAATTTAGAATTTTACTGCCTTGGAGCTTGTTTCAATCCGTATAATGACTTATTAAGCTTACAAACTTCATTGCAGTTATTATCATCAACTCCCATAGGCATAGTCATGTGAACATCTTCAACAAAATCATCCTATAAAAATGCATTATTCACATCTAATTGATAAAACGACCAAGAATTAGTAACAACAACAACAATTAAGCATCTAACAGTAACCATTTTCACAACTGGACTAAAGGTTTCATCATAGTCAAAACCTTCTCCTTAACTATAACCCTTAGCTACTTCTTGCCTTATATCTTTCAATTTCACTTGAGGCTTTATATTTAATTTTATATATTCATTTACAACGAATAACCTTTCTACCTTTGGATAAATCAGTAACAATCCAAGTATTATTTCTATACAAAGCAGCAATTTCATCATTCATTGCTTCAATCCATTTAGAATTAAGAGCATCTTCATAATAAGTAGAAGGTTCAACAGACTTATTTAAAGTAGTAGCAAAATAATAGTTCACAAAAATCAACTTAGCATAGTGAACATGTTTTTCCAAACCATGCCTTAACTTGTTATCAATAATATAGTCATTTAACTTAGCAGGTAACTTAGACACTCTCCTATTCCTCCTAGGTTCAGTCTGTTGACTATCTATAGGATCATTAATCAGCCTATGAGTTGCTATTAAAGAACCAGTGGGACTTTCAGAAATATTGCCCTCAGATAAGCTGATTTCTTTAATTTGGGTTATAGTCCTATTCTCAAATAGTTGTAAGGGTGCAACATCTGAAGTAGCTCTCCCATCATCATAGGTACTTTGAGACATTTGGTTATCAAAATTTTTTATGTGATCATGATGTGTGCGGTTGTCGTAAAGACTTCTACACGAAGTTTTACAGCTCCCTAGGCAATGTACCTAAACGTTGTAGCGTAGTATAGGCAAGACTCGGGGGTTGTTATCGTTCTCTAAGGGAATAGGTTGGGAAGGATCGAACAGGGCTTAGCCGAGATCTATGGGATTGAAAGGAGATTATTTTTGTATTTTATAGAAAGTAGATAAAATCAATGGTTTAAGAGGTTGGTTGTTAACTAATTAATTAAACCAAATATAATCTATACTACTGGTGATAACTTTATGATAATATAGTGTATTTACTTAATCATGCATTACTCATTAGATTGCTTCTCCTAATCTTGTTGCCTTGTCACACTCGTGATGATCTGTGTAAGTATTTCTTAAGTCATGAACGAATTACACGAACCCGCCGTCTATTTAATATTTCGTTAACGCAACACACAAGTAAGGTAGTATGAAGACTATTACAAGGCACCTAAGAGTATATTAAATACAATTGAAATATCTTAAGAGGGATCAACTATATTGGGGGTAAGGTAGTATGAAGACTGTTACCAGATGGTATCCTTTCTACACTTCTCGTGTTTCCCTAGACGTTAATGCCAATTTAATATCTTATGGCTATTTTTCTAAAGCCTAACACACACATTCATCACAAGAAGCAACAGTAAAAGGATCTACAATCCAACTTTCATGCAATCATAAGTAAATACAAGGGAGGGTTTAGCCTAACATGTTATAAAGGAAGCAAGAACATAGATCAATCAAACAACACATAGACATATTGAATGATTTAAGATAAACAATCTTACTTGATTAAAACATGGATTAAGGTCAGTTACAAGAGGGTTTTTAAGCCCTAAAGACAGCCTAAAAGCTGACAAAATACTTAGGGTACGGCTCCCCAAAAGTTATACAAAGTTACACACTTAAAACCCTACATTCGGTTTTGTATATATAGAGACATCACTGCGACGACGTCCATTTGTAGTCGTGACGCCGTCACGAGATAGAATCTTCTAGGTCTGATTTAAGTCGGTTACATCCTGACGTTGTCGTCAATTCTCTAACGTCGTCACTAGAAAGATCGCGACGGCGTCGCAAGCATCCACACTCTATGAGCACAATTCTTCAAGAGATTTGGTGTAGGTCCGTAGTCTTGTCCATTTCTTCTTCAAATGAGCCCAAGTCACGTGTATTTCCTCCAAATGTCATCCAAGTGCTAAAAAGCTGAAAATAAACGATTAAGCACATAATCTGGGCATATTTGCATGATTTAAAGGGTTAAATGATCCTAAAATAGTGTATAAAATGACACCTCATCAAATACCACTACACTTGGGATTTGCTTGTCCTCAAGCAAATGGGCTTTTCTACCTAGACATAGCAATATTGGGCTCATTTAACCTACTCTTTAAAAGCATTTTACATCACAACCTTCTAGACCTCATAGTTAAAAGCACGGAAAGCATATACTAGCACCTCACATAAGTGTTTGGGATTTTCTCTTTCACTCGGGTGTATAATAAATTATAACAACTATGGGAAACAGAAAATTAACACTCATTACCTGTCATAGCATATAAATTACCAAGGCTTGGTAAAGGATCAAACCTCTACCGTTAGGCGCAAGTATTAATCATTACTATCAAAGAGGTATTTTAAAGGGCTGTGAGGTGTAAGTGTAAGATAACATTAACGGAAACGGAAATGGATGAGATACATTTGGGGAGTGACTTTTGGGTGGATTTAGAGTTGAAGGGTTAGCTAATTATAAGAATGCACGCTGGTTGGGTTGCTAAGCAAAAGACTCAGATATACAAACTCTAAAAAACTCTACATCCATCTCTTTTCTTTTCTTGACTCTGTGATAAACATAAACATAAGCAAATGGCAGCCCGTACATTTTTTTTCACCTTTTTTAATATACATTCTTTTTTTCGTACACTTTTGCCCTGCCATTGCTTAAACATATAATACATCATGGGGGTTTATAGATGCACACTGATACTTTAACTTTATAGTATATATAATAAATACTTAATATATATTTAATATATAACTAATAGCTAAGATATCAAATAATAGTAAGAGTAAGTATTCTGTAAGGTTTTTACGAAAATTACTTTTAACCAAAGTAAAATTCAAAACCTCCCAGGTCGTATCCCGACGAAGTGTGAATGGAAAATCATAATTAAGTTTGTGATCGCGTGTTTGAATGATCAAAGATTTGATTTGGATTATATTTCTACAACTAATGCAAAATCAAATAAAGGCAAGCAATAATTAAAGCAATTAAAAATTTAAACTAAAAACGTTAACGGGAATCTAAAGACACGACTTAAAAACCTAAATTATCGAATTTTAACCCTAAAAATGAAAATTTAATTTATAAAAGTCCTAAATGATTAAAAATAATTTTTAAAAAAAGAATTATATTTTTTTGACTTTTATTTTATTTTATATGAATTAAAAACAGTTTTAATCTAAAAATATTATAAAAAATATTAAACTAATTTATAAAAATCTAAAAAAATCATGAAAAATACCTTGAACAAAGCTAATTCTAGGAAAAATAAAATGGGTCCAATAGCTTATTTGAATACGCTGAAAATAAGCTAAATTGGGTTGAAAGGCTAAAATGGAAAACACCCCTTATATACCAAATGCCCCAAGAGTCTAACAGAAAAGACCCAAGGGCGCAGATGATAGAGGTGTGTGTGTTAAAGTGTTGGCTATGAGAAGGGGGAGGTCACATGTTTGAACCATGTGGCTTCCCTTTTTTGTAAAATTATTTTTTTTATTTCTTAAAAAAAGTTAAATTATAAGCAGAAATAACAAACTTTAAAAAAAGTAACTTTTGATAAAACTTAAAAATAAGCTAGAAATAAGCAGATTAAAAATGACAGTTTAGCCCTTTTTTAAAGACTTGACAAAACTAGCTCAAACTAATTAGGCTTAAGGACTCAAAAAGCTAATGAGAAACCTAAATAAGCTAAAACAGGTAAACATCTAAACCTAATAAGCACTTGAAACTATAAATAAGCAAATAAAATAAGCTAATTAGCACTGAAAAGCTTAAAGGTAGAAGGCTCAAAAAAGGACAGTTTAGAAGGAATTTTGACAACTTTGAGCTAAATTTATGACCAAATAAGCAAAGAGAAAAAGCTAAAAAGTGAAAACAGGTTGAGTTTAAGACTCCAAGAACACATATAAGCAAAATTAAAGCAGACACACTAAAGAAATAAGCTAGAAAAGGACTTATGAAAATGACAAACTCACTAATGTTTTTGTATTCTAAAAGACAATTAAGCTAATTGCAGTCCTAATAATAAGCTAGTAAAAGAAAGTTAAACCCTAAAATAAGCTCAAACAGATTGAGCTTATACTACAATAAGCTTGTGCTATCAATATCAAACCCTAAAACAACTATTAACTAACCTAAATTTGTGATTAAGCACTCTTAATCGAAACGAAACCGTTCTTACCCGTTTTGGCTTCGTTTTCAATCATTTTTACCTGCAAGACATAAAAATACTAAACAAACATATTTGCAGAGGGGTGGTTGGTGAAAAGGTGGGATGGATCTGTGTGTGGGTGGGGGCCGTATTAATAGTGTTTTACGGGGTATAAACAATGTGTGTTTTAGCACACATCAGATTCTCCCACACTAAGCCATTTTTGGTCTCACACTTAATGTTAATAAAACAAACCCAGAAATAAATACTTTTATCCCCTTTTAACTTATGACCCCTCACAATCAAACAAAAACAGAAAAGATCTGTTAAAAGGTTTAAAAATCATTTAATTCGCAAGCACCCCCGTTTTAACCGCTTTATTCAATAGTAGATAAAAAAACTAAGATAAAAATTAAATAACATTATTTAAAAGGCTTTAAGAACGGGAGTTCGTCATCCTTGATTTTTCACAATCCCCAAACTAAGCTTAAAACGAAATCACAGCTAAATATAAGATTAGATGCTAACACTACTCATAAATGCTAATTGTGTAAGTATAAACTTTAACTTTTCGCTCCCTTATTCCTAAATCCTCTAAAGATTTTTATTATTATTATTGGCGACAAATAAATTATGGCCTTATTTTAATAAAGTAAACCCGGTTCATGATTTAGGGGTTATCCTTTTTATTTCATCCGAAACTACTCAACTATGAGTCCAGAGACAAATGTTTTATTTAGACAACCTCAGAGTCAAAATTTGGCTTTATTATTATTATTGCAATATTATTAAACCTTGGTCCTTTAAACAATTGCCATATCGGTATGCGAGCCGACCATGGTCCAGGAGTCTTATTTTGACCTCGATGATCCTCGATCTTTTTGAAGGCTGCAACATCGGTTGTGAGCCGGCAAGATGCAGCAAACTTTTATCGGTCTCGGATTATTATTCTTACTATGGGCTTTCTTTTGAAGACTGTCACATCGGTTGTGAGCCTGCAAGAGGTAGTAAACGTTTATCAGCCCACAGTTATTATTATTATTATTATTATTATTATTATTATTACCTCCACCCTTTAAACGACTACCACATCGGTTGTGAGCCAGAAAGAGGTAGTGGTCTTATTTCGGCTTTGGTTTATTACATAACTATTTTTATTATAGCTAAATTTCAAGTCTTGTGGTCTTTTAACTATCTAGACAACGGTAGCGAGCCGTCAAGAATTGGTAGTCTATTTCCCCACAACACTGACAAAACCTCGATGTGTACCTTAATTTCACCAGAAAGAATCTCTACGAAGGAATTTAAACTAAGAATCGCAAAAACCAAAGTAACTTTATTTATTCAACAATTATATAAAGTTTATTAAGCTGATGGGAGCAAAAAGACACAATTAACCTCTATGAGCCTTAAAGAGAACCAACTACTCCATGTTTAGCATATAATTTATATAAAACTCTAGCATTTTTTGTTCTTCGCAAATTTAAAATCTTTACTAAAAAGATCCGCGAATGCTTAGTATAATAAAACAAGCTTTGCATATTTAAAGTCCATCATGGAAACTTGCAAACTCTTGGCTTTTTCAAGCTAGAATTCGCGTTTTAAAGCTTCTTGTATAAAAGACTAGCAAAAGCTTAAATTTATATAAGTTAAGGGGCAAGCTAGAGCGCAACATGCTCGTTCAAGTCAAAATTTATTCTTAAAAAGATAAAACTACGTGTCAAAACACTTATTCTATTTTTGAAATTTTCTTAAATTTGGCATATTTTTGCTATTTTTGGTTGAAAAATGGGGTTACGTAAAGACAAGGCAAATGAAATCGAAAGATCCCCCATACTAGAACTACACATTGTCCTCAATGTGAGACTGTCACCCCCATATTAATTTCAAGGCATAATCCAAATATTAAGGGATCTTTATGCAAATCTAAAGCCGTTTATTAATTATGCTAATAGATAAATGTTAGTCAATAAGATCTAGGATATCGGATTTCCATATATAAGCATGCGAAGGATTGAAGATCGAGTGAATGATGGACAAAACTACGAGCACGAGAGTCTTCAAAATCCAGGGCAATCCTGGACATAAAACACAAAACACGAAACACGAGAAAGGAAGAGGCGAGCCTCCTCACATCATACTTATTCATAATTATTATACTAATATATTACTGTTAGTGCAAATATTATGATATTTAATCTATACAATCTCTTTATGTTTTGGTCATGACAAACATGTAACTTGTAATACATAACGTAAAGTGCGCAAGTTACTCGTAATCACAAATTATCAATGCATACTCGCATCCACATCTCTCGATGTCTCAAGTATACATCAAGACGAATATTGGTTTACACCCGACGTAAATCACATAAGGTATGTACAAACAAATCATTAAACATGATTAGTGATCAAGAAAATATTTTTTCTTATTAATCCATCACATTTCTACAAAACTATATTTCTACAAACTACACAAAATAGTTTTTCTAAATAAAAACAAAAATAATGTTTTATTTGAAATTCAAATTTTGAATTCAGTTCCCCCTCCCCCCCTAAAAAGCCTAAATACAGCTCAGCCAGATAAACCTTCCCCACAAAAGGACAAAAATCAGAGCGTCAGTCTAGGGGCGGCCTCCTTAGTGCCTAGGGCGGCCCCCATATATATACGGGACCGTCGGGACCGCCACCAACGATGCAATTTGATGTGAAATGATATTTCAGACAACTTTTCAGTTTTACCCGAAACTTGGAAACGAGCCGAAAAGGGGTAAAACAGCACCGCAAACATTTAACGAACAACCTACAACGCGGACACACAATAATAATTAAATTTGTTTTGTTATTTAATTATCAGTATTTATTTAATAAAAATATTAAATAAATTATTCATCATTTTAATGAAAAGCGTTGTGATAACGCAAATGCTCGAGCTTAAATCCATTCTATTTCGGACGAGGCAAAACCGGTTCGCAAAATGAATAACAGATATTTTATTAAATGTTATAAAATATTTATGAAATATTATCAAGCGAATACTCATTTTTATCGGAAAAATGATTTGAAAAACAATGGCGCAAGTTTCGTGCGTTGAATCATTCGTTAAGCCGCTCAAATGAGTCCCGAACCAATATATTATAAAAGTTTCCCAAAACTTTCACTTTTGGTCCCTGTAAAATATTTACAAAACAAACCCTCAACTATTAAACATATTACATTTTAATATTAAAGTTTTATATATATATAAAATTTATATATTTCATTTCATTTCATCTCTTATACACACACACATACTCATAAACTCTCTCCCTCCCCTCCCATAAATTCCGGCCACCGGCCAGGGAATTTACCTTTAAGTTCATCAATCATATTTTCAATTCTCTTCTAAACGCATATCAATTTTCTATAGGAAATCTTTAATCCCTAAAGTCATTACTTAAACTTAACATTTCATCTAAATAATGATGCTTAAGATGCATTTCTTGAAGAGGTGATTGTATCTCGATGCTAGCGCCGCTTTTACTGAAGGAAACTTTTCCCTACTGATTGAATCATTTGAAGAGTTCATTCTGTAAACTCATCTATTTTATCCATCCATTGGATGTACATATTTAATCCTTTGCGGATTAGATCTTCTTGTAATTTATGGGATACTGCGGGGGTTAGTCAAAACCGGAATTAGCCTAGGGGGGGGAAAATTATAGATAGGATTGGGCTCAAAGTAGTTTTGATTCATCGGTTGACATTGAAATTTTCATGAGGACCCCACAGCTTTCACAGCAAAGATATTGTTGTGGAAAACTCGGTGAATTTTGTGGATAAGAGTTATCACTATAGTTTTGATTGTAGCTCGGTTCCTGCTCATAGACAAGCGGGAACCGTGGTGGACAATCATAACCAAAGTGAGAATCGTTTCCCACATTTTCGCACACGTATGTAACGTACTAAGGCTGTGGGAGGTTGATTATAAAATGGGTGTATTTGTAAGGGAAAGGATTTTTGAGGCGTCAATGAACAAAACTCGTTTCGGATCCGACAATGCAACCTCTTGGACAATTCCACCGACTAAACGAACCTCCTCCACACGAGCAACAACTTGGTTATAACGAAGACTGTCGAAGAATTAAACGGATCAGCGGATAACGAAGTTAAGAAATTAAACGATATAAGAGGTAGAGAAGAATATTTATAGATTTTCCAAATAGAACATACGATCAGACAAAAATAAGAAAGAAAAATATTTTTGGTATTTTTTAATATTTATAAAAGAAAAGGAAAAATAAAAATTAAATGGAAAATATTTTTGGTTTTTTATATTTTTAATAAGTACGAAAATAAACTTTCCGAAGAAAGGATCTTCAAAACTCGAATACAAACAATCCCGCAAAAATCGCAACCTCTCCCCGGCAACGGCGCCATTTTTTGATTGGTCTCCAAATACGTATATAAGGATAATATCAATAATAGTATAGTAATAAGTATTCCGTAAGGATTTAAGAAGATTAATTTTAACCAAAGTAAATTCAAAAACCTCCCGGGTCGTATCCTCGACGAAGCGTGAATTGAGAATCGGTTAAGTTCGTGATCGCGTGCTTTGAATAATTTCAAGGATTTAGATTTTGTCATATGGATCTCTTTGGTCCATCCGCCGTACGGAGTTACGGAGAAAATCGTTACACCTTAGTCATAGTAGATGACTACTTTAGGTATACTTGGATTAGATTCCTTAAGGACAAAACCGAAGCTTTTGATCAATTCAAAATATTTAGTAAGAAGATTCAAAACCAATTAGGATGTACAATAGTGTCAATAAGAACCGACCACTGTAGGGAATTTGATAATGAGGTGCAATTTGGAGAGTTTTGTAATGCAAATGGTATTACACATAACTTCTCAGCTCCACGCACTCCTCAATCAAATGGCGTGGTTGAAAGGAAAAATAGGACACTTCAAGAAATGAGTAGGACTATGTTCAATGAGCAATCGTTACCACAAAAGTTTTGGTGTAACGCAGTAGACTGATTTATTAGATTTATTAACCCTTAGTAAATATATAAATAAATATATAAAATACTTATAAATATACTAACAAGGATCAAAATCCACAAAATCAATGAAACCGGAAGTAGTATAAGATATTCTCGGGTCGTTTATCCCCAACGAGGAGTGAATTGGAAAGTCAGAAGTTGGTTTGAATAACAATGCTTGAGTGGAAAAGATTTGGGTTTGATTTTCTAAAACTACGGGAAAAATAAGGCAAACTATACTAAAAACGAGAACGGGAAGCTAAAACGACACACTAAAAACCCTAATTTTTCAAAATTAAGCCTAAATTGATTTTTTCACTTTTAATGGACTTAAATTGACTAAAAAGTAAGTTTAAAGAAAACTAGAACGAAAACGGAGTTAAATTGAGTTCAAAAACGAGAAAACGAGAATCGGGCTCGAAACCCGTTCTTTAAAAAGTAAAATTTTGCAAAAATGACCCTACGAAAGTTTTTCTATTTTTCCTAAGTGAAGAATGATAAAATAAAATTTTCTAAAAAAGAAAAATATTTTTTTGATTTTTATTTAATTTATTATAATTAAAAAACAGTTTAAAAGAAAATAAATGATAAAAAATATCAAACGATTATGAAAAATTCTGAAAAATTCATGGAAAGTGCATTATACTATAAAGGTTCTAAGAAAAATAAGAGCTAGAAAAATGGGCTTATAAATAAGCCGAAATAAGCTGAAAACAGCTTATGGGCTTAATGGGCTAAAATGCCCTTATAAATTAAATGTTGCAACTCACTACCGGATGAGCTATTGTAGCACAGCGGTAGTGAGTGTGTTATAAAACGTTGGTTGATGGGGTTGAGGTCCCAAGTTCGAGCCCTGCTCACTTGGGGCCTCCCCTAATCCCAACGTTTTTGTTATGCATTTTTTTACAACTTTTTGAACAAGCTAAAAATAAGCAACTTTAAAAAAGACAAAAAATTTATAACTTAAAAATAAGCACTTAAATAAGCACAAGAAAGTCACAGTTAAGCTTTAAAAACTTAAAACTAAAAAGAGCTAAACTGTTTGGCTTTTTTAAAGCAAATAAGCAAATGAAAACTTAGTATAAGCTAAGACAGACAATAAGCAATATCTAATAAGCACTTAAGAACAAAAATTAGCAACTAAAATAAGCTAGAATGGCAAATAAGCTAAAAAAACTAATAAACACTTAAAATTTACTCTAAAAAGGCAAATAAGCTTAAATAAGCTCTAAACTAAAGACAATAAGCTAAAATGGGCTTAATCTAACCTAAAAAGCTAAGCTAATCCTAAATAAGCAAAAACAATAAGCTAATAAGCTTCAATAAGCAAAAATGCTTCAGCAGTACTAACTTGGAGTTAGTACTGTTAGGTGAAAAGCCCAAAAGGCCTTTTCTAGCTTAAAAATAAGCTAGCAAAAGGATCCTTATGGCTTAGTGGCTTATGCCACTGAAAAGCTTATCCAATAAGCTTTAATAATCAACATTCAAAATAGAGTTTGAAATTCAAATAAGCACTTAAAAAGCTAAAGGAAAAAGCTATCTCACACTGACTCAACACTTAGAAAATTTTTGACAGACTTTCAAAAAGCACAAAGTAGCACTTTTGAGCTTAAAATTAAGCAAGCTAAAGGATCCTTATGGACTTCTAACCTACAAACAGATTAAATTTAGACCTAAAAGAACAATAATCAACACTCAAAAAGTATTTTGAAATTCACAATAAGCAACAATAAGCATTTGAAAAAGCAAAATCTTCATTTTTCACTACTTAACTAAAATTTGACAAAAAGTATTAAGACTAAATGCACACTTCCTGACACTTACACTACTTAATTAAGAGACCTAAATATGCATGAAAATCACAAAAATAAGTAGCTAAACCAAGCTTAAGCTAATAAGCTATCTAGAACTGTTTTTACCCCAACAGTTCTATACAACTTATAGAAAAGGCTTAAAATCAAACTTTTAAACTAAGAAACCTATAAAAACAGCTTATTAAGATTGCAAATAAGCTCACCAAAGTTGGCTAAGTAACCCAAACTATTTTGAAACCATTTTGACCCATTTTGAGGCTTATGCCAAACACCCCTTTTAAAACTGTTTTCAACTATTTTGCTTAATAACTTGATATTTTTATGAATAAACTCCTTAGACCAGATATCAAATAAGCTATAAAAACAATAATAAGCAAGTTTAAACAGCAAATAAGCACTCCAATAAGCTAGTTTAATCAAACAGTACTAACTACATATACTAACAGTACTAACTAAGAAATTTGCACAAATCACTTTTAAACTAAAAACTAAGCAAGATAAGCACTAAACATCATAACAAAGCATAAATAAGCAAATATAAGCAATAAATAAGCACTAATAAGCAGTTCTACAGTAAATAAGCTAAAAATGGAAAAAATGAAGACTTACAAAAGCCCTTGCTTAAACAGGGCAAACAAGTGCTCTTAGAGCTATTCTACAAGCTCTAGCTTATCAAAGATAAGCTAGTAGTGTCCATAAGCCCATATTTTGCTGAGGTAATTTTGAGGAGTGATTTTTTTATGTTTTTCTCAATAGATTTTATATCTAAGTAAAAAAAAATTTATATTGAAACAGGTTACAAAAGAGCTATTTAAGAGCTTATATGAGCTTTTAGAACATAAGTTAACACAATAACTCAAAGCTTAACTAAGAAAAACTTCAAATCTTCATTAATGCTAAAACAGTTTACAATACTTAGAATTTAAAAGACAATAACTTAAAATGATTTTAATAACACACTAGGTTAAAACTAAAACTAACTCTAAAAACTAACTGCCTCATGGCTACAAGAGGGCCCATTTTATACTACTTGTAGGAAGATTCTAGGAGGAACCTGAGTGTGGCTTTCTTTAGAAAGAGAGGCTTCAGCTTGTGCTTGTTGTGTGAGTGAAATCATAAGATCATCTTAGCCCTTGAAAGTCCTTGGAGCCCAAGTAGAGTAATCTCAACCGTTTGAAATCATTGGCCAATGGTTGTACTTAGGATTGCCACTTGGCCTTGTTGTTTTGTAGGTATGGAGAGTGGTGTAACATTTTTTAGTGGGGGGGGGGAAGGGGGATGGGGGTGAACAGTGGTCGAGGAGGGGGACAGGGAAGCGTGAACAGTGGATCAGGGTTTTGGCGGGAAAAATGGTTGTGTGTATAACAGGCTAAAAGTTTGGGCTTTTGGCAAACTTACCCCCTGAATTTATATAGTTTTATTGCAAGACTCGTCCTTTGTATTGTAAAGTTTCTTTGTGACTTGACAAGAAAATTCTCAAGGGTTACACTTAGTATTACATGCATGGTCCTTGTGGTCTTAACTGAGTTAACAGTTAAGGAGGGTTGGGCTAAACAGAGTTAAGTGTTCTTTGGGCTTTATACTTCCTTTTAGGCCGGGTAAATAAAATAAAGGGATTGGGCCTTTATCTTCTATAAGTCTTCAATTAATACAATAATGGGCTGACCCGGCCCATTAGATAGGTGCGGGTTGACCCATTAAGTATTTCTTCTTTACGGCTCCGTCTTTGACTTTTTTTGTCGGGGATGACTTTTGCTTCACGCTCTTTCTGTTCCGTGCTTGGTTTTGTCTGTTTTTGCTTTGTTTTTGTCCTTTAGTGAATATCCGGTACCTGCACAGCACAAACACAAAAACAGGCATATTTATGGCATTTTATGTGCGTTTTTGGTCGTTTAAGTCCGATTTTAATGGTGAAAAGTATGTGTAATTAAACGCATACCAAAATCCCCCATACTAAGACATTGCCGTGTCCTCACGCAATGCTATGAAGTAAGCACTTAGAAAACTAAGAATCTCGATCCTCCTCGACTAATTACCTCGAAAAGTAGCTAAGTGTTCATCAAGGGAATTAAAGACTCATAAGTTTTGAAAAGCCCCCGTCTTTACCATTTTTTTTTGTATACACTTATTCCTACACATATTTTTGTATTTTTCATATTAAGCAACTAACTACCTTATTTGACTTTCGTTATTTGGGATCATAGAACAAGATGCATTTCGATCCGAGAATGCCCCAAAAAGGATAAATTCATCGTCCCCGACTTTTCACTTATTCCAAACCAAGCTTAAAACGAAATCACCGCTAATTATGAGTTCAGATGCTAACACTACTCATATCTGTAATTTGTAAACTTTTCACTCCCGATAATTATTATATCTTACGTGTATGTGCTATTTTGAATTTCAACTTTGGATCAATGTTTTGCAACATTCTATGTTTCACGTTCCACCTGAGAATAATGAGTTTGAAGGCGAGATCATCCCATGTAGCGACTTTCGTCTCGGCACATCCCAACCTTGCGGTTAAGTGACCAGGCTTTTGACACCCCACAGAGACTAGTATCACACAGAGACTAGTATCGGACTCACGGACCTTAGGTTTCAAAAACTCTTAGGTTTTCCGTATACACATAGCTCATAAAATAGAATAGTCAAAGTTCAAAAGCATATTTGAATTTAACAAAAAGAAATCTATTTATTAATTCACACTTAAATATTAAACATTGATGCAATTGTAACCCTCGACCTTTTAGAAGGCTGCAACATCGGTTGTGAGCCGGCAAGATGCAGCAAACTTTTATCAGTCTCGGATTTTTATTCTTACTATGGGCTTTCTTTAGAAGGCTGTAACATCGGTTGTGAGCCGGCAAGATACAACAAACTTTTATCAGCCCACAGTTTATATTTATTACTTATCATATATATATATTTTTTTATCACCATTTTTATTTTTTTTAATTTTTTTTAATTTTTTTAATTTTTTTTAATTTTTTTTAAGAAAAACTTCTTTTTGAAAAATTCAAGTATAAATTTGAACTAAGACTAAAGTTTTTGCTATATACTACATAAAAATTATTGATTTAAGTTTAATCTCCAAAAGTAGCACGTATATTAATCAGGTTAAGAGCTTATGGGAGAAAAAGCCACAAATTACACACATGAGCTCTTAAGATTTCCAAATAATCCTTGTTTAGCATCTCACTCATAATTAACACTATCATTTTTCGTTCTTCGCGAATATTTGCGAATGCTTAGTCTAAAAGTTAAGGAACAAGCTAGAGCTCAACACGCTCGATCGAGTCAAAATTTATTCTTATTCTACCCAACAGGAAAGTCAAAACTGTGACAAAACACTTATTTTATTTTTGGAAATTTTTAAATTTTTTCATTTTTTTGAAATTTTGGTGGTAAAAACGGGATTACGTGAAAACAACAGCTGCAGGCATAATCAAATCGAAGATCCCCCCATACTAGAATGAAACATTGTCCTCAATGTTTTACGAAGGGTTTCTACGTAAATCCTAAGCCGTTTATAAATTATGCTTAAAGATAAACGTTAGTCGATTAGATTTGGATATCGGATTCCCAATTGAAGCTGAGGATTTGAAGCTCTTGTGATCGAAGGACAAAACCGCGAGCACGAGAGGCTTCAAAAATCCGGGACATCCTGGATAATAAACCACAAAACACAAAAACACGGATAATGGAAAAGGCGAGCCTCCTCACAACAACAAAACACTTATTCATTACTACTAAGCTAGCATACTACTATTACGGATAAACTAGGATAAGCATGGGGGGGGGGGGGTTTTTTTTTTTTGTTTTTTGGGCCCCCCACCCCCCCCCCTTTCCCACGAAGCGCTTGTTTTAGGTCACTTAGCTTGACCTAATCCCTGAATTCAATTGTCCTTAGGGAAGGTTTGGAGATCCGGGATATCCATATCAGGGATATCCCCTCCAAAGTAGTGCTTGAGACGATGACCATTTACTTTGAAATTTGGCCCGGAGTTTTGGGATAACTCAACGGTGCCATACGGAAATACTTGAACAATGGTAAATGGTCCTGACCAGCGGGATTTCAACTTGCCGGAGAAAATTTTCAATCTTGAGTTAAAGAGGAGGACTTGATCACCGACGTTGAAAATGCGGTTTTTGATCTTTGCATCATGGATCCTCTTAGTTTTCTCTTTGTAAATCAAAGAATTTTCATAGGCTTGATCACGCAGTTCACTTAATTCATTAAGTTGAACTTTGCGTTGATCTCCCGCGGTCTTGAGATCAAATTTTGCATGCTTAAGGGCCCAGTAAGCTTTGTGCTCCAACTCAATCGGCAGATGACATGCCTTTCCATATACAAGCTTGTACGGAGTACACCCGATGGGTGTTTTGTATGCTGTACGGAAGGCCCAGAGAGCGTCATCTAGCTTGTCCGACCAAGAGGCACGGTTTTCGCCCACTGTCCTTTCAAGAATTCTTTTTAAACCACGATTTGATACTTCAACCTGCCCACTTGTCTGGGGGTGATACGCGGTGGAGAGACGATGAGTGACTCCATATTTAAGCATGACCTTTGCAAACTGGTCATTGCAAAAATGTGTTCCACGATCACTGATGATGGCACGGGGAGCACCAAATCTGGCAAAGAGAGATTTAAGAAATTTGCAAACTACTCGGGCGTCGTTGGTGGGGAGCGCCTTTGCTTCAACCCATTTTGACAGATAGTCGACAGCCACAAGTATGTATTTGTTGCCTTTAGAAGATGGGAACGGTCCCATGAAGTCAATGCCCCAAACGTCAAAGATTTCACAAACTTGGATGGAATTTTGAGGCATCTCATCCCTTTGTGAAATTTTTCCTTGTCGTTGGCACGAGTCACAGTTTTTAACTAACTCGTGGGCATCTTTATATATTGAAGGCCAAAAGAATCCGGCATCAAAGACCTTTTTGGCGGTGAGATTTGCACCGTGATGTCCCCCGGTGGGTCCATTATGGCAAGCTTCGAGAATGTCGAGAGCTTCTTTGCCGTGCACACACCGCCGGATCATTTGATCCGCACAGATTTTGAACAAGAAGGGGTCATCCCAGAAGTAGTGTTTGACATCTTTGAAAAACTTGTTTTTCTGTTGGGATGACATTCCCTTGACAATGAAGTTCCCCGCATGGTAGTTTGCGAAATCTGCAAACCATGGGGTACTATCAACATGAAGAGCAACCAATCTAAGAGTTTCAAGGGGAAAGGTTTCCATGATTTCCTTGTTCTCGAATTTATCTTGATGAGGGTTCTCAAGTCTGGAAAGATGATCGGCGGCCAGATTTTCTGCTCCTTTTTCGTCTCGGATGATAACATCGAATTCTTGGAGCAAAAGGATACACCGCATTAGTCTTGGCTTAGCATCCTTTTTAGTGAAGAGATACTTTATAGCAGAATGGTCAGTATACACTATGCTCTTGTACAAAATGAGATATGACCGAAACTTCTCAAAAGCGTACACTACGGAAAGCAATTCTTTTTCGGTCGTAGTGTAGTGTGCTTGAGCTTCGGTCATTGTTTTGCTGGCATAGTGAATTAGTTGGAAATGCTTGTTTTTTCGTTTCCCTAGGACTGCCCCAATTGCAAAGTCGCTTGCATCACACATGAGTTCAAAGGGCAAGTCCCAGTCGAGAGCAATCAAAATTAGAGCCTCGGTCAATTTTCTTTTAAGTGTATTAAAGGATTCGATACACTCTTTTGAAAAGAAAAATGGAGTCTCCTTTTTTAGCAAGTGGGTCATTGGACGGGCTATTTTTGATAAGTCTTGTATGAAATGTCGGTAAAAACTGGCATGCCCAAGAAAACTACAAACACCTTTCACAGTAGTGGGATGAGGTAATTTAGCAATCACATCAACTTTGGCTTTATCAACCTCAATCCCGTTCTTTGAAATCTTGTGGCCGAGGACAATGCCCTCCTTGACCATGAAATGACTTTTCTCCTAATTTAGACAAAGATTGGTGTCTTCACATCTTTGAAGCATCTTGTCTAAATGAGAGAGGCAATTTTCGAATAAATTCCCAAAGACCGAAAAGTCGTCCATAAAGACTTTCATCGTCTTTTCGACCATGTCATGAAAGATAGCCAAATACACCTTTGGAACGTGCCCGGTGCATTGCATAAGCCGAATGGCATGCGAAGATAGGCGAATGTTCTGTAAGGACATGTGAATGTTGTCTTTTCTTGATCTTTAGGATCGATGGGAATTTGAAAGTAACCCGAGAAACCATCGAGAAAACAATAGTAATCGTTTCCCGCTAATCTCTCGAGCATTTGATCCATAAACGGAAGTGGAAAATGGTCTTTACGGGTGGCTTCATTTAACTTACGGTAGTCAATGCACACACGCCACCCTGTAACCAATCGAGTCGGGATCAATTCATTTTCATCATTTGCGACAACGGTAAAACCACCCTTTTTCGGTACGCAATGTACGGGGCTTACCCAAGGACTATCCGAGATCGGGTAAATTAATCCGGCATCAAGAAGTTTTTCAACCTCCTTTTTGATGACATCGTGGATCTTTGGATTCACCCGTCTTTGGTGTTGGACCTCTGGTTTGTAGTCATCTTCCATAAGAATCTTGTGAGTACAAAATTTTGGGTTAATACCCTTTATGTCGGAGAGTTTCCAAGCGATGGCTCGCTTGCGTGACTTCAAAACCTTTATGAGAGCGGCTTTCTCCTCGATACTCAAGTCTTTAGCAATTATGACGGGCAACTTGTCGTCACCCTCCAAAAATGCGTATTCGAGATGAGGAGGTAAGTCCTTGAGTTCGACCTCGGGAGGTTCATCAATTGAAGATTTATCAGTTTTAGCTTCACAAACTTTAAGTTCTTTTCGAATTTCTGGCAAATAATTTCCTTGATTGGGAGGGGGTGATGGATCATCATTTAGATATGCTTCAAGAAGAAGAATATCCCCCTCCAGGTCATAATAAGAGTCATCAACTTCCGGTGAAGTTGGATCATCTTCAAGAGCGAGGAAAGCATCGGCTTCCTCAAGAAGAAGAAAATCACTATCCCCGAAGGGAGTGAGAGTCGGAGAAGAGGTAGAAACGATCGGGTCATAGTAAGGAGTGGGATTGCCACTCGCGATCAAATCGGAGAAACCGAGAACTTCTTGAGAATACTCCTCACAAGCCAATTCAATGACGTCGATTCGGTTCGCCGTCATATCATCGTAATTAGAGGAGTACCTCGAAGTTTGATCAAGATTGAATGTTACGGCTTCTTTTCCAACACGAAGTGTTAGTTCTCCTTTGTAAACATCAATCAAGGCATGTCCGGTCTTTAAGAAGGATCTCCCAAGAATTAGGGGAACTCGGGGATCGGCATCAAAGTCTACGACTACGAGGTCCGCCGGGAAATGGAACACACCAACTTTTATGAAGACATCTTCGGTGATACCGATTGGTTTGGTGATCGAACGGTCCGCTAGTTCAAGAGTCATACAACTTGAAGTAAGTTCCGGAAGAGAAAGTCTTTTCCACACGGATAATGGCATTAGATTTATGCTAGCGCCAAGATCTGCCAAGGCTAAGCATTCATCCATTCTGGGAAAATCACATGGTATGAGAAATTTGCCGGGGTCTCCAAGTTTTTTGGGTAACTTGTTGAGGATGACAGCCGAGCAATGCTCATTCAACGGAGTTCTAGCCATCTCACTTAATTTTTCTTTGTTTCCGATTAAGGCTTTAAGAGTCGAGGCAAATTTAGGCATAAGAATCAAAGCATCCGTTAAGCTAATTTCGAAACTCAAATCTTTAAAGATTTCGTAGAATTTCTCAATTTGGTCGTTAGCTTTTTCACGGCGCCTTTCATCATTACGTCTTGAAGGATATGGAATTGTTGGTTTCAAGTTAGGCATCGGAGCACTAACGGGAGTAATAACTGGCTTAGAATGTGGTACTTGAGGTTGAACTTGGACAACCGGAGGTTGGACGTCTTTGGTACTTCCGTTATTAGTAGGAAGCATCGTGTCCTTTGTGACCTCGGTTTCACGCTCCACTACTTTAGGAGAAGAAGAAGTAGTAGGAATCGTGGGTCCTTGATAAGCAACACCGCTTCGGGTAGTAATACCCTTCAAGTCTTCCTTCGGGTTAGTAACGGTGTTACTTAGGAGAGAACCCGTACCCGAAGATGAGGCGGTATTGGCATTCACAAATTTGGAAAGCATGTCCGTTAAATTGGTTATTTGATTTTGCAAGTTTTGATTTTGGTCTTGCATGTTTCTCATAACCACATCATTGGATTTGACGTAGCTTTCAAAATTGGTCTTTGTCACACCTTGTGTTTGAGGAGCCGGAGCTTGGTAAGGTGGAGCTTGGTAAGCCGGAGGTTGAATAACCTGGGGTCGATAAATTTGTCCTTGGTTAACCGGGGGTTGGTAAGTTGATCCTTGATTGTAATTATTCCCCCGGTTTTGGTTGTAACGGTTTTGATTATTTCCTTGATTGTTTTGATTGTTTTGAACGGGAGGAAAACCGGGAGGTCGAATTTGATTAGCAATCGGGGCTCGGTAACCGGTATTTCCTTGGTTGTAGTTAGCTGCGGCGGCTTGAGAGACGTACTCTTGAATATTGTCACGATAAACGTTGCCATTGGTGGCGGGACAATTTCGGTACGAATGAGCACCACCACAAGTAACACAACTTTCCTCGACCGCTTTCACGGGAGTGGGAGCTTGGGATTTCTTATCAAGAAGTAAAGCTTTCACCATATCTTTTAGTTCGGCAACATCGGGAGAAATACCGGGGGTAGAAGAGCTCGAACTCACTTTTGCAACAACTGGTTTGTTACGTGAATTACAAACTTTGGATTTGCTTTCAATGATTCTTAGGCAATCACGGGGCATTTTATCCAAAAAGTTACCACCCGCGGCGGAATTCAACGAATCTTGATCATTTGAGTTCAAGGCATTGTAGAATGTATCGAGTTGATGCAATTCCGAAAATCCATGATGTGGACATGCCCGAAGAAGATCGTTGAATCGGTCCCATGCCTCATAAAACGTCTCATCAAATCTTTGTTGAAATCTCGTGATTTCATTTCGAAGATTTGTTGTCTTGGAGGGAGGGAAAAATTTGTTGATGAATTTCGAAACAAGATCATCCCATGTTAGAATCGATCGAGGGGGTTCTTTCTCAAGCCAAATCCAGGCGGCCCCCTCGAAGGAAAATAGGAAAAGCATAAGCTTAACCGACGTACTCGGGACGTTCGGGAACTTCATCGTAGAAGTGATCTTGTTGAAATATCGGATGTGAGCATGAGGGACTTCTTTGTCATGTCCAAAGAATTGCTTGTTTTGAACGAGGGTAAGCAAACCGTGCTTAAGCTTAAAGTTGTCCGCGATGATTTCGGGCACAACGATGGCATCGTCGTAACCCACGGTGGGTGCTTCGAGCAATTGAGCCATAGTACGAGTATCATCCATCGTAACTACGGGAGGAGCTGGATTTTCAATTGGTTCTTCAAGATTAAATGGTTCAACAAAAGCCGGTGGGGCTTGTTGTTGTTGACGGTTAAGATTACGGGATTGAGAACGAGTGTGCATGCACTAAAATATAAAGAGAAAATTTACACTAATTTTTTTTGGTTCTTTTTGGTTTATCAACAATGAATTCACAATTTATTTTAATAACGGACAACGAGATAAGACAACTTAAACCTAATAATCAACAAGCTTCTCGGTAACTCTTCGAAAATAAAAACGCACAAAGGAGCAGAGGAGTAGGAAAGCGCGAAGCTATTAAAACCTTTTTCCTTTAGGGTCGTAGTTCCTAGGAACAACCCGCCTTATACCCCTCTTTGAGTTTGTTTATCTTTCAAAGGTGAACCGTACCTTGCAAGTGACACAAAAGGTAAGTTTTTGATTTTTTGGTCTGGGAACTTATTGATGGATAATACTTCAGTTGAAAGTATTATATGTTGGTGTTCTTTTACCAACTTGTGATTTTTATTTCTTTTAATTGACAATGTTTTTATCTTTTTGGTTTTTGGTTTTTTTTATACATTAAGCACAAATTGTCAAACTTTGAAACGACAAACGCTTACACTCCTCCCCGATAACGGCGCCAAAAATTGATTTGTAGATTAATCAACCCTTTAAAATATATAAATAAATATATAATATATAATAAGGATCAAAATCTACAAAATCAATGAAACCGGAAATAGTATATGATATTCCCGGGTCGTTTATCCCCAACGAAGACTGAATTGGAAAGTCGAGAGTCGGATTGACATTTGATGATTGAATGGAAGAGATTTGGATTAGATTTCTAAATTTACGGAGAATTTAATGCAATCTACTCTAAAAATGAAAAAGGCACACAAAATTAAGCTAAAAACGATAACGAGAATCTAAAAATGTTGACTAAAAACCCTAAATTTTCAAAAATTAACCTAAAATGATTTTTCCACTTTTAATAGACTCTAATTAACTAAAAAGTAAGATTAAAGAAAACTAGAACGAAAACACAAAAAACGTGAACGGGAACGAATCCCGTTCTTTAAAAAATGAAATTTTTGCAAAAACAGCCCTACGAGAGCAAATATATTTTTCCTAGGTGTAATATGACAAAAGAAAATTTTCTAAAAAAAGAATTATATTTTTTTGATTTTTATTTAATTTTTAATAATTAAAAAACAGTTTTAAAGAAAAGAAAAATGATTAAAAATAGTTAATGATTTTGGAAAATTATGAAAAAATTACAAAAAGTAGATGAAGTTGTGATTGATTTAAGAAAAATAAAACTTAATTGTCAGCTTATCCCAATAAGCTGTAATAAGCTAAACAGGCTTATAAGCTTGTTGGGCTGAAAATGAGTTTATAAGAATAAAAAGAACAAACTAGGACGGATGAGCTATTGTAGCATGATGGTTATGGGTGTGGGTTTGTGGGACGTTTGCTTGAAAAGGGGGAGGTCCAGGGTTCAATCCTTGGCCTCTCCTTTTTGCTGAAATATTTTTTTTACTTTTTTTTAAACTTGTAAACCAGACAAAGATAAGCAATATTAAAAAAACACTTTTTACAAAAACTTGAAATGAGTTGAAAAATAAGCAAAAAGAATGGCAGAAATGTTTTTTTTATACTAAGGCAAAAAGATAGCTAACTGATGGCAATTATCAAATAAGGTAATGTAAACCCAAAATAAGCAAAAAAAACAAGTGTTGTCCTAATCCTAATAAGCAAAGACAAACCAAAATAAGCTAAAAGCCACAGACAGATAAGCCATAAAAAGCACATAAGCTATAAGCACCAAATTGGCAGACCAAACTGCCTTGGGGCTCTCTTTTTGGCTTAAAAATAAGCTGTTAGAGGGAGTCTCAAATGCTGGGCTTATACTGGCTTAAAGAACGTCCTAATGGCTTCTAGAAAAAGCAAATAAAACCAAGTTTGAATAAAAAATAAGCATAGAAAAATGGGCTGAAAAGTGGCTGTTTGCACCAGGGCAACTCTTTGGAAGGCCAAAGTGACAATGAGCAGGCTTGCAAATAAGCTTAAGAATAAGCTCTAAAATGAAAAGAAAGTTAAAACAGATGGAAATAGACTCAAAGTGAGCTTGTGCTCAAAGTTTTAAAAACTAAAAACCATTTTAACTAACTAAAATATGAGATTAAAAAAAGGAGTTTTTAACTAAAAATTGACTTAAGGGAAAAATTGACAGATTGACAAGAACAAAGGTAACCAAAACACACTTATGACTACTACATTATGACACTAATATAGACACAAAAACAACTTATAAAAACTTGAATTGAAGGATGAATCAAATAAGACACGACCAACTGTTTTTTAACATAGTTTTTAACACACCCATTTAGAAAAATTTAAAAACAAGATTTAAAACTTTAAGACTTGGAAAAACAGATCAAAATCCACTCACAAAGGCCTGTCGAAGGTGTTCAAGTGACCCAATAGGTTTTTGACCAAAAACAACCCACTTTACCCTTTGTTCCAAACACCCCTTTAAGATTTTAGTATCAAACTTTGAGCTGGTTTCAAAAGAGTTAAGCAGACTTTTTGAAACACAGTTAACAACTAAGCAACATTGAACACAAATAAGCACATTTCAAACAAGGATAAGCAACATAAATAAGCACAAGTTAATAAGCAGATTAAAGCAAAAGTAGCAGTTTTAAGCAAAGATTTAAATAAGGGGCAAATAAGCTAACAACAAAGACACATAAGCATTAATAAGATAAATAAGCAGGAAAAAGCATGAATAAGCCAGAGATAAGCAAATGAACAGTGAAATAAGAAAAATATGAAAAAGAGAGACTTACAATACCCTTTGCTCAAAACAAGGGGTGATTAAGGATTCTTCAAGCTCTAGCTTGTCAAAAGACAAGCTAGTGAGGTCTATAAGCTCTTCCAAGATTAGCTTATCATCCAAAAGCTGTGGTAATTTAGGGGTGATTTCTTTTTGAGATTTTTATAAAATTTTCTTAAGTTTTTTATACTTTTCTTAAAACAGCTAGCTTATAAGATTAAATAGAGCTTAAATCAACTTATGAGGAGCTTTTAACAATAAGAAAAAGTAGAACTCAAAACTTAACTTAAAAAAAACTTGGAATTTTCATTAATACTAAAAACTGTTTACAAGACATGGAATTTAAATAACTTAAAATGACTTAAAACTAAGACTAGGTTAAACTAAAAAAAACTACTTGCCCTTAGGCTTACAAATGAGTCCTACTTATACTAAACGACTAAGTGTCTTTGACTTCTTCAATCTTTGTCTTCTTCCCCTTGTGTTTCTTTGCTGAGACAGAAACTAGGGTGTGTTTGTTGTGTGAGATGAAAGCACAAAGCAATCCTAGCCTTTAATTATGCTTGGTGCCCAAGTCCTTTGATCGAATCCCTTTGTTTCCTTGTCCAATGAGGTTCATGGGGATTGCCAACATGGCAAGAGGTGGGGAAGGGTGGAAGGTGATGGTTTTGGAGGGACGTGAACAGTAATCGAGGTTGCAGGGTTGTATGAGAGTGAAAGGTGAATAGTGGCGGGAAAACATTTTGGGGGGAAAGGTTAAATAAGGGGTGAAGTTTGGTGTTTTGGCAAGACAAGCCCTCCAAGGTTATAAGTTGTATTGCATTTGTCGTCCTTTGTGGTAATACAACTTTGAGGGGTTGGCAGAAAAGGCCCTCCAACTTCATTTTGGGCTTTTAACTAAAAGGGTGTATTGGGCTTTTAGTTCTATATTGGGCCCATTTGGATTTTTTTAGGGTTCTTGGGCCGAATAAGAAACTTGGGCTCATTTGTCTTCATACGTACCCTTAATGGGTTGCCCCGGCCCATTAGATGGGTAAGGGTGGGCCCATTAAGGTCTTCTTCGATTACGGTTTTGGGTTTGACCATTGACTTTTGACTTTGTCTTCGATTTGACTTTGTCTTTTTCAAGCTCTTCCATTCTGTGCTCGGTTTTGTTCGTTTTTCCTGATTTTTCGTCCTTTTCTCGGATATTCGTTTCCTGCATAAGATAAGTGAAAACATACACATACAATGTACTTTTGGGTAGGCTTTTGGTCTTTTAAGTCTGGTTTTAATGGAAAATGGTAGGTGTAATTAAGCACATACCACTTAACTCATACCACAACTGAACACTATGATATTGAATGGTTTAAAAGAGGTGAAGCACTTCAAGCCAAAAAGGCTGAAGCTCTAAAATCAACTACAACTAAATCATCAAATGCAGACAGATCCAAGACTCCCACTAAAAGGTGGGTTTCTAAGCAAAACTAACCATTCTAAAACTATTTGTGTAGTATGACATCAGGAAGCCCATTTAGTACCTGGACAGTGGATGCTCAAGGTATATGACTGGTGTCAAGAGTTACCTGTACAAATATGCGGAATAACCAGGACCTAAAGTGGTGTTTGGAGATGACTCTACATGCACAACTGAAGTTTATTGCTCCATCAAATGTAATTGTATAGTTTTCATAAAGGTAGCATTTGTAAATGGCCTTAAATACAATTTAATTAGCATCAGTGAACTCTGTGATGCCTAAATTATATTATATCATTTTTGAATGAGAAAAGAGGCACAGCTCTTCACACTCTAACAATAAATTGTTATGATTGCTCCCTCGAGTAAGATATGTATATGTACTAGACTCTGACATCTTCTGCTCAAGCGAATCTTGCTTCTATACCAAAGCCTCTAAAAAATCTCAGCATGGCTTTGGTCAAAAAAGACTTGCTCATCTAATCTTCAAAACAATTAACAAACTGGCAAAACAAAAACTTGTTATTGGTCTTCCCTTACTTGTCTACTCAAAGGACAAACCATATTCATCATGTGAAAAGGGAAAGCATCATAGGGCCAGCTTCAAAACAAAACAGGCATCTTCTATCAAGAAATGTCTTCATCTTCTTTACATAGATTTATTTAGACTTGTAACTCCTAGGTCCATTAACCATGAAAAGTACACCCTTGTCATTGTTGAAGGGAAACTGAAGGTACACCTGGGTATCTTCTTGAAAAAGAAAATCAAGCACATGAAACCATCATGTCCTCATTTAAAAGGGTTGGAAAATCAAAATGTCATTCAAAGTCAAACAACTTAGAACAGACATATGGTACTGAATTCAGATTAGCATTCTTGTCAACTTCTGTAATGGAGAAAAGGTGATTCCATCAAAACTTTATCCTCTCGAGCCCATATACATGAGCAAAATGCTATTGCTGAAAGGAAAAATTGAACCCTCATAGAAGCTGCAAGAACAATGCTCTCATGATTAGTCTTTTCAAAACAATACTGGACTAAAGCTGTAGCCACTGCATGCTACACACAAAACAGATCCACCATTATGAAAAGACATCTCAAAACTCCTTATGAGATCTTTCGTAAGAGAATCCCAAACATCAACTTTCTTTATGTCTTTGGATGTCCAGTTTACATCCATAATCATAAAGATCACTTAGGAAAGTTGGATGAAAAAGCTGATGATGGTTATCTACTTGGATACTAACTAGTTTCTAAGGCCTTCAGATTTCGTCACACAAGATGACAAAAAATAGAAAAACCATATCACACAGCCACATTTAATGAAAGCCCGTGATAGCTATCCTCAAAATTCCCAAAATCCTCAGTTGATGACATTATAAACATTGCTAGAATCAGAAAGATATCCACCTTAATAATAACTTTATCCTTATAAGGCATCAGCCGATAAGACACTCTCCTACGGGCGACCCACCCGCAAGAAGCGACCACGCATACAAAGCCACCCCCACAAGAGCGAAGCCCAAGCTCCCAAGCGCCAGCTCCAAGCGCCAATGGCAACGGACGCCAAGGAAAGGCCGCAAGACCAAAGCCAAAGTCCCCCCGCCAGCAAAGCCGGCCGAAATGCACCCCCTCGCAAGTAAGTGAAGCGCGCCAAGCACGAGGCGCAGAGCTCGCGTCAATCCTTCGGCGCAATGCAGTCAAGCCACATAGGCATCCAAGATAGCACAAGAAACATCAACTTTCTTTATGTCTTTGGATGTCCAGTTTACATCCATAATCATAAAGATCACTTAGGAAAGTTGGATGAAAAAGCTGATGATGGTTATCTACTTGGATACTAACTAGTTTCTAAGGCCTTCAGATTCTTCAACACAAGAAGACAATAAATTGAAAAAACCTATCACACCACATTTAATGAAAGCCCTGATGCTATCAAATTCCCAAAATCCTCAGTTGATGACATTAACATTGCTGAATCAGAAAGATATCCACCTTATGAATATCTTTATCCTTATGAGCCCTCTTAAAGGTATCAAACAAATAGAAATAATGTGATCTTCATAGAACCCTATCAATGTCCTGAACCAGTTGACTTTGAAACTAAAGTTTCAACTGATCAGAATGACCACAATGATCAAAATGACAAACTACTCAAACTAATGAAATCTTAAATGATGACCAATCTAAACAATCCAATCACACCAATGATGAATAAATCATTGATAATCTCCAAAATACTAAAGACATTCAGATCCCTGAAAACTTATCCTCTCTAAGTGTAGAGGATACTTAGGTACAAAATACAATTCCAATTCAAAATCCCTCGTTATCCATTCCATCCATGGTCACTCCAGCTCCTCAAGACAGATGGTCTCAGGACAAACATATTGAGCTGATCAATATCATTGGTGATCTAGTAGCCGGGATGCTAACAAGATCTATGGTCAAAGAACTTAGTGCTGCTTCAGCTCATGAATGTCTCTCTTTGGATTTTCTTTCTGAAGAAGAACCTAAAAAGGTCTTTGAAGCACTACAACATCCTGGTTGGTTTGACGCCATGCAAGATGAACTAAAACAATTTGACAGAAACAAAGTCTTAACATTAGTTATTGCACCTTATGGTAAGACCATAATTGGCTTAAAATGGGTATTCAGGAACAAAAGAGATGAAACTAGAATCGTCATAAAAAATAAGGCACAACTTGTAGCTCAAGGCTACAATCAGCAAGAAGGCATAGACTATAATGAAACCTTTGCTCCTATTGCTAGACTTGAAGCAATTAGGATCTTTCTTGCCTTTGCCACATACATGAACTTCACAGTTTATCAAATGTATTTCAAAAGTGCATTCATAAATGGTAAACTAAAAGAAGATGTTTATGTTAAACAACCTACATGTTTTGAAAGTAGTGAGTTCCCCAACCATGTGTGCAAATTGGACAAAGCTCTTTATGGACTTAAACAAGCTCCAAGAGCATGGTATGAAACTCTCTTAACTTATCTCACTGAACACAAGATTGTAAGAGGTAAGATAGACAACACTCTGTTTGTCTACAAATCTCAAACTGATGTGATTCTGGTGCAGATCTATGTTGTTGACATTATCTTTGGGTCCACCAGCACAAAATTGTGCCAATAGTTTGCTAAACTGATGACTCAAAGATATGAAATGAGCATGATGGGTGTCCTTACCTATTTCCTTGGATTTTAGATTAAACAATCTGAAAGAGGCATTTCAATCAACTAAGAAAGAATAATGTGTCAAGGGATCCCTGCTGAAAAAGTATTGACAAAAACGTTACATTAGAGAAAAAATCCAAATGGGTAACTCTCCTAACAACTAGGAACTAGATCTCAATGGAAAAACTGTAAATGAGACTCAGTAAAGAGGTATGATTGGACACTAATGTACCTAAAACTGCAAGCAGACCTGACATTCAATTCTCAACTTGTCTCTGTGCAAGATATCAAGCAAATCCTAAGGAATCCCACCTTATTGCTGTTAAGAGAATTTTTAGGTACCTAAAAGGTACTCCCAGTCTTGGTTCTAAAGGTATCAAAAATTGTTTATAGGTTTTGACCCTAAAAGGATACTCAGACTACTGACTATGCTGGATGGCAACGATGACAGGAAAAGCACCTCAAGTGCTTGTCATTGCTAGGAGTTTAAACTGGGTGCCCGGAGTTGCTAAAAAACAGCAATCCTGTATCAAATTCCTAGTCTAAAGCTAAATATGTACTGCTGCTCTTTGTTATGTGCCAACATATTAATGGATAAGAGTCAACTCACTGACTATCAATATCATTTAGAAAAGGTACCATATTTTGTGATAACCACCCAAAAATCTGCTATTGCAATTCCAACAGATCCAGTTCTGCACTCAATAATAAACATAATAATATCAGATATCATTTAAATCAGAGATCATATTCTAAAGGGGACATAGAATATAACATTATATACCCATTCAAATATCAACTTGCATAGATAATCTTCCACCAGCTATGGATGAGCCAGACTTTCAAAAGATTGATTAGTAGAAACTAGGTATGTTGAAAACATCGAATTCAAAACCAGAAGCGTATAGTTCCAGACTGAAGAAAACAGAGAGCAAAGTGGCATTTCAACTAAACTGAATGCAAACTATCATTAAAATGCCATTTCAGGTTATTTGCAAACAACCTTAACTTGCCTTAAGTAACTTAAGCAATCCCATATGTCTCACAATCACATATGTCTCATTCATGGATTTGTATGAGCATGTGTGGTTTTGTCGCCTTTACTGGAGCACAGATATTGGTTAAGTCAAGTACTAAACAAAACTAGTTTATTTTCAGCAGTTCAGTTTAATAATTTTATCTAAATCTTCAGCTTTCTCTCAAGTGAAGTAACTAATCAATCACATATATCTCATTCATGGATTTGCATGAGCATTTGTGGTTTTTTCGCCTTCGCTGGAAGATTGATGAAGATAAAGATTACAATAATCATTTCAGCATGACATAACACCAAACCTGAACCTAGTTTAGCTTTTTCAAACATCAATCTCAAGATCAACTCTAAAACAAATGTGTTTTTCAAAAGTAATATTATTTTATCAAAATAATTTCCTTTCCAAAGAAGTTGTTTAATTAAAATATATTAAAAGAGGATGTCCAAAAGTTAGAACGACCTCATCATCTTCTCTCACCTACTTTTGTAGTTGAATAGACGGTTGTTCACCGTTCTAGGTGTGAGATGCATGCTTTGCTGACTTTCATTAAATATAAAGTTTAGCACACATGTTGAAAACAAATCTTAAACATTCTCATAATTTTATAACCTCAAATGATAATTACAATTTCTCAAAGAAAAATTTGTAATTTCATCAATCATATAAATCACAACAAACCAATCAACAATTCATCAAGAACAAACGAAACAAACACCTCAAACCAGATCAAATCTTTAAAACCCTAATGACAAAATCATCCTTACAAAACCCCTCATCACCTGAAATCACTCCCAAAGAAGAACCTGTCACTCTTGACAAACCCAAAAGCCCAAATCCTTTCTTACCTGCTAGTTAGGTTGAGTTCCCCTTTGATGAAATTTCTTTCACCACCAACAATGAAGTTTCACTACTATATGCCTTACACTCAAATTCAAAACTTTGAGACTGTGTCAAACTTCATTTCCAAATGCTGTCTAAAAGAAGCATTTACAAGGGCCCCAACTTAATACAAAGAGTACTTGTATGAATTTTGGTACACTATAAAGACCTTAGATGACTCTAAGATTAAGGTATTTACTCCTAAAGGTGGAATTAGAGGAGACATAGGAATCAACACCTTTAGAAATGCTCTTAGGGCTCATTACCTACCTAACTCAAGTATGTATGTTCCCTCACCCTTCATAACAACAGTGAGACCATGGTTTGCAACAGTAGGTTACAGTGGGGAGATTGGGGCAAAAGGAACTCTCAAAAAGAGTTTTTTTCCTATTATGCGGAGGCTACTGATGAGTCAAATCATTCAGTGTTTAGGTGGGAAAACAGGTGTCCTGGATCAAATATCCAACAAGGATGCCATCATCTTATATTGTCTGGACAATGGGGTAAAGGTAGATTATGCTAAGCTAATATAGGAGGATATAATTTACAAGATAAATAAGAAAACTAGGGAAAAGGTTTTTTCGTATCCTAGGTTTATATCCCTTCTACTAGAAATCATGATGCCTAAATATAACAATGAAGAGCTCACCATAAACCCCACTCAAGTCTTCAGTGTTCACAATTAGGCACTAAAGCCAAACTAAACTGAAAGACCTCCCTTTACTGACCACATGAAGGCCATATGTAATTTAGATGTGCCTATAGACTCCAAAGCTCCAAAACCTTCCTTACAAACTAAGGAGGTTCCACAAGGCAAAAAGGCTGGAGCTAAAATTGGACTCAGAAGAAAACAATCTTCAAAACACACATCTGAGTCCAAGACTGAGGCATCCAAATCTAAAACTAGCCAATCTAGAAAAAGAAACTACGTCTAATTTGGCCAAGGACAAAAGCCCAAGCCATCCTTTACCTCCTACACTAGTGGTTGGTGAAATGCATAAAGAGGCACAACAAGTAGTTGGTGGCCTAACATCTTTAGGGGCCACCAGTAAAGAAGGATCCCACCCTCAGCTCAGTAGTGGTATGTCTGCATTTCTTATTATTGAACCTGTTTATTCAGCTTCTTTCATTTTCACTCTGAGTCTGCATTAGGATGTGATGCTTCAACTGATTCCAAAGCTGAAGCTGATCCTGGAACATCTGCTCTTAATGATTTCATACCTTTACAACAAGGTATGGATGAATGAACCAAAAACTATTCAATTGATCACATATTTGCAAGGACTAATCCAAGTGTTCTTGTAGATCAAACCAAATCTGTTAGAGATGGGTTAAAAACTGCCCATACTGATTCAGGTATAAATAAGGAGTCCAGAGCTAATGACATCTCAAAGAAAATAAAGATGGAGGACTTATTAGATCTCTTAAAAGACACAAGATCTGCCTTCTTCACTCCTGACTCCCCACAAGATGAGCATATCATTGTTTCAAATGAGAGTGAAGAGGAGGAAACTGAAAAAGATGAAGACACTCATGCTACCTCTCATGATATACCCAAAGACACTTTAGTTTCTCATCCTGCATCTCCTAAATCAACTCAAATTCAAGAGTTAATGGCTTAAGTTCACTTACTTTAGTCTCAAAAGGAGAAGCTGGAACAACAAAAGGCAAAAGCTAAAGAAGAAGTTGCTTCACTAAAAGTCTGGCCCCCGTACCCAGATATCAACCAGCTTACTGAACTTCTGATATCCTTTTTGAAACCTAAATTATCCAAACTCTTAGCCTTACATGACTTTTCTAACTGCTTACCAACTGAACTGAAAGAGTTCCCCTCAAAATTTACTAAATTATCTAGAAACATTAAAGAGCTAAAGAAGCATGTTAGAGACAAGGAACTTGAGCTACTTGGGACTTAAAAGAGATCCTAACAAAACTGGATACCTTCACTTCCACTATCTCCAGCCTTACCTCCCAGGTTGTTGAATTGTAGAATATTCAATAGGAACTTCCAACAGAGTTTCTTGATTTACCAAGTCAAATTTCTTCATTTTAGAAAAAGCTACAGACTTTGGATTCTCTTCCAAGTATATTGAACAAGGTGACTGAAACCTTGAACAGATTTTCCACAGTGGTGGAACACACATCAGGGGCTACAACCAAGGATGTTTGTTCAGCAGGCCAAGCAACTGCTTCACCTGCTGAGGGGGAGAAGAACACCAATCCAACTTCAAAAGTTGTTGAACCAAACATGTACGATGAACTTGTTGATCTCTTGGGCATAGATATTGTGACACAATACTACAACAATAAGTTACTTTATGATAAATACAATGACAAGATGCTAAAAAGAAGAAAAAGCTTCAAGATCACAAACTATAATGTTCTCATACAAAAGGGCCCTATCTCACTGAATGTATATAGGGAAGATGGGACAATTGAAGTCATTTCAAATTTTAAAGTCGGTGACCTATATCTGGCTAAATGGAGAGGTAGTACAAACTTGTCCTAATAGAAAAGAAAAAGGATGGAAAACCATCTATGGGTTAATAAAGAAAAGAATGAAATATCTTGATCAAACTGAAAAAGAACTAAAGATTGACTTCAACAAACCCCTTAAAGAACAAGATCCTCTGAAAGAGCTAAATGATTTAGCTAACAAGAAAAGGAAAAGAACTGATGACTTAACAGACCATTCTAGGTCAACAAAGAAATACAAGTCATTAGTTCAGCATGAAGAAGAGGTTCATTGAGCAACAAGAACATCAAATGTTATAATCTTTTGTATTAACTTTATCTTTTGTAACTGTAATATAATGAAAGTTAATAGAAGTGATTCTCAGTTATGTTGTTCAATTTATATCAGTTGTGTAAGAAGAAGTTGTTTTGCTCACTTACAACTGATTTTAACTTAGGCTATTTGTATAATAAAATATAGGGAGATTGTTGGTTTTAGTTCCTGAGCCCGTCAGTCTTTCAGTAGATTTAGACATAAAATCCCCTCATTATTACTCAAGCTGAAGTCTTTCAGTTTGAGTCGCTAAAGTTTCTTTAGCATCAGCTCTTCAGGTCCTTAGAAGATTAGGAAGTATCTTCACTTCAGTTTATGCAGCGGTACAAAAACTAAAGAAGGTATTTGGAAAGAGCTTCAGTTCAGCTTGGTTGACAATTCTAAGCTGAGCGTAGTCTATCTCCTTAATAGAAGTTGAAACGTGTTGTTTCACTTCTAGAAGGTGTACAAGGCAGGAAAAAGATTGCTTTATATCAAAAGGAATAAACCAATCTCCTTGGGAAAATGTGCTTTTAAAGTTGGTATAGAAGTACAACAACTTTCCTTAAAGGACTGTACCTGGTACTTTAGAGCACGTCTGCATTAAATGGTATCTCAACCACCCATTCAATGCATGACATGCGTACTAGGTTAACTTGTAAACCATAATCCCTTTGCCTATAAAAGGAAAGGAATTCCCTGAGTAAATGTTATCTCTTCCAATTAATGTGATACACAATGAAGAGTTCATTTATCTCTCAAACAAACTGAACGGTACTACTGAACGCTGAAGATTCATTTTAGTCATAAGTAGTTTGTTTTCTTACACTCTTAACTTTGGTTAGAGTTTATGTTCGAAGGTGATAAAACCCCAATTTTCATTCAACCACCTTGCTATTCCGCAAGCAAGGTGTGTCACAGATTCTTTATTTGATTCTAATAAGAACCTATACGTTGAAAAGTACTTTTATGTGTTTTAAACTTGTTCTTTATATTCTTCATATATACTTATTTAAAACTCACTTTGTTGTCATGGAATGTGATTAGTTTAATTTGATAAACCTTATATCAGATTCCAAGGGACCAACAAGTGGTACCCAATCACAAGATCTACACTATCATATTTATACATTATCTAATTTACACAATCATACAAGATAATCAAAATAGAGTTTTGGATATTAGAAGAAGAGAGGAGAAATCACTAATCTATAACATTTCGTTTCTTGGCGAATACGAGTGTTCTTCTCTTGCACTTGATGAAAGTATGAAGAAGATGAGATTGGATCACTTAAAACAAGATAAGACAATGTTAGTGATCAAGAGATTTAGTGAGAGAAAGAAGGTTTTTAGAGAGAGAAATATAACTAAAAAATTCATGCAAAGAGGTGTGTTTTTTCTGCTGAGGATAGTGCAGTATCTATAGCCAGGAAATCTCAACGTCTCTTGGTGGCTATCCCAGTGGTCCTAGATATATCTGGGGGCCGCCCAGCCTATCTGGAGCCCGCCACTAGACTGACACTCCTATTTTTGTCTTTTAGTAGGGAATGTTAAATCTGGTGTAGAATCTTCCTTTTTGGAGGGAAAACCATATTTGAATTTTTATATTTAAATAAAACATTATTTATTTAAAAATTATTTTGTATATTTTTATTTTTATAAAAATACTTTTGTAGAAATGTAATGGTTAAGAAAAAATATTTTCTTGATCACGAATCATGTTTAATGATTTGTTTGTACATACCTTAAGTTATTTGCGTAAAACTAAAAGTTTACGATTAATAACATGTAAGCGTTTATTTTTATCGTAAACGTTTTTACATTTTGTCATCTTTAAAACATGGAGAGGTCGAAAAATATAAATAACGTTTTTAGACATTATTTGTATTATCAGTTCTAGCGGTTCAACGTTCGTCAGAAATGTAACACCTGCTAAAACTTGGATCCATTGAATTGACACAGTTTGTACGACAACGAACGTAGAAAACAACAATAAAAAATTGCGGTTAAAATTGATAGAAACAAATTATAACAACAATTTTACTACCTCTCCTTAAAGGTAAATAATTAAATCAATTTATAAGAGATACTTGAAAACAACCCACGACATATATGCAACATGAACCATATTCACACATTATCACGATATGCACATTTTCTATAAAACTTGAGGACAATAATACACATAATGATAAAGCTGGAATAATATCGAAACGAGCTTACCCGTGCATGTACTAGTTTATAAACATGTTGTATCCTTAGCAACACCGACCATAACCAAAAGAAGCCACCTGAAACATTGTTCGTTTTATATTCAGAATACGCATGTTATTTAAAATGGACATACTAAGATTGGATTAAGGAGGATGAGAAAAATTGATACAAAGGTTATCCAATAAATGGCAAAAGTTAATTGTTCAACACAAAGAAGCTCAAGTAATGGCTCCTTCATGCCATGACCTCACAACACATTTATCTCACACCCATTTCCTCAAAAGTATTATAGGAAAAAAATTACATTGTTTCCTCCCATTCTCCTTATACCACTAGTAGCATGAAAACATGTAATTGAAATGATTACGTGCAACCAAACAACTAATTTTACAACTCGCCTACACAGAAATGTCAAAGGGTCATACTGGTGGGACTTAACATAACAATGCAAGAGAAAATAAGAAAAGAGTTATGAAATGAAATCAGATAGAAGAGGAAATAAAAATACGACGTTATTTTCATTGAGGGGCTAAACAGTAATTAACCAAAGTCTAATATTTATCCTAGATAAATATTAGAGGGTAATAAATGACAAAGGACCAAACAAACAAACCCCTAGATGTGATATTTTTCAATCAATCCAAGTACATCAAGGAGATGTTTAAGAAGTTCGGGATGAAAGATTCTAAACCAACCAAGACGCCGATGTCAACGGAGATCAAGCTAACCAAGGACAATGAAACCAAATCCGTAGATAGAACTAAATATTGAGGTATGATTGGTAGTTTACTTTATTTAACTGCATGTAGGCCCAATATTATGTTTAATGTTTGCTTATGTGCCCGTTTACATGAAAACCCTAAAACAACCCACTTAGAAGTCATTAAACGTATATTTAGAAATATTATAGGTACAACCCACTTAAGATTATGGTATCCGAAAGGAACCGGTATAGAAACTATAGTGTATGTCTACTCCGACCACGTGGGTGACTACGACAACCGAAAGTTCACTAGTGGCGTTTTTAAGTTCATAGGATGTTGCTTGAAATCTTGGTTCTCTAAGAAACAAACGACCCTTGCTATCTCCATAACCAAAGCCGAATACGTGTTCGCCAAAAAGGCTTGTCAACAAGTACTATGGATGAAACAAGCTCTCATCACGACATACGACTTGATGATGTTCCAATGATATGAGACAATAAAGGCGTCGTCGACTTAAGTAAAAACCCCGTCCAACACTCTCGTACCAAAGACATAGAAATATGTCATCACTTTCTTTACGACAACGTCCAGAAGCGCAACATTCTACTGAGAAAGTTGCAACCGAAGATAATCTAGCCGACATCCTAACTACACCATTAAAATGCGAACAATTTAATTATTTAAGATTAGGATTAGCAATGATGGAACATATTCTCGAAATACCTTCCTCCCAAAAATAATCGTAAGCGGAATTCGAATGGAGAACTAATCATTATTCAAAATATGTTTATTCTTACCATTCTTTCCAATTGCAAAGCTCAAAAAATGAACATAAGATCGAGATTATAATTTAAATAGATTACGAAAATATCAACAAAATGACCATAGATTTTCTCCGAGTCTACATGTCTAACCTTGTTTGGTTATTACACGAAATTACGAAATCGATCACAAAGACGAAAAGAATAATCATCGAATTGCAACTCACACTTGTATTGACGATGTTTTATTATGTCTAAATGTTTAAATATTTGTGTTATAATAAATGGTCAAAATTTTACTTGCTAGAAATTAACACACTCCAAGTAGGATCAACTACTTAGAATTTCCATTGGGAACTTCATGCGCAATCCAACGTAACACTCAAAACTTGGACGTTGACTCCGAAAATTTAAACCGAGAATCCTTATAACATATATAAGCATCTCTCATTGTCAAATGTTAACACCATCGGCAAAATAACTGCTAATAAAGTTTTACCCATTTTTCGCATGCACGCGAATCGACAAATCCAGCCACCCTGGATTCGTCTTTAATTATGGTAAATCTGTGTGTCTGTCAGAGCGGATAAAATACCCAATTTTGAATGATTGGGACCACATATTTATCATCTAAAAATAAGAAATAAACCAAACTGTTAACATATATTATTCACTAAACTAACACAATCCAGAGGAAATTAAACTGACAAAGGCACAAAGTTCTTAAACAAGACACTCCATGCATAATTTAAAGGAGGAATTGAACACCAAAAATCCACTCCTCGAACACCTAAATAGAACGGGGTTGTCGAAAGACGTAACCGTACTCTCGTTGAGGCTGCTCGAACGATGCTTTTAGCTTATAAACTTCCTTTATTCTTTTGGGCTGAAGCAATAGCAACCGCATGTTACGCCCAGAATAGATCTCTCATCATCCCCAGACATGAAAATACACCTTACCACATCATCAATGAAAGGAAACCTACTCTCAAACACCTTTACATTTTTTGCTACACTTGTTACTTAGTCAAAGATGGTCAAAACCTAGACAAGATGAAGGAGAAAGGGGATTTGTGTATTTTTGTAGGATATTCTACAACATCAAAGGGATATGGAGTCTACAACAAGAGAATCAGATTAATAGTTGAATCCATTCATATCTACTTTGATGAAATCAAGGAATTTTCAATGGCGTCAGATTATGTCAACTCCAGCCTCGCACCCTAACTACAAAATACTTCTGTTCATAACAATACAAAACTCAAAACTCAGACCACAACAATGAACCTTCAATTTCAAAGCTGGTTCCAAATATTTCTCCTTCAGCAGGCACAGAAGCTCTGTCACTATAATAGTTAGATTTTCTATAAAATCCTTTGTTCAAAGAATATTTCATTGCAGGAAATCAAAGTGTGTCAAAGGCTTCCGCTCTCTCTGATAATTCTCAACAACAAAACACACACCCTACATTAAATATTCAACCTACAATAGAACCAACAACAATAAATGTCAATGCTGAGGAAAACAACACTGATCAAGCAGTAGATGCACAGTTTGAACCATATGAATTTATCAACCCTTTATGAACACCGGTACAAGAAGTTGCTGAGTCTTCCTCACCTAACGTTGATACTTCAAACATGCATACATTCTACCAACGCTACATTCCAACTACCATTGGACTAAAAATCATCCTCCAGAACAAGTTTGTAGAAATCCATCCAAGCCAGTGCATACAAGACGACAACTTGCAACATTTCCTGAAATGTACATGTTCGTGCTCACCGTGAGTACTACAGAACTGACAAACATTAAGGAAGAAATGGTTGATCACGCATGGATTGAGGCAATGTAGGAAGAGCTTTATCAGTTCAACAGACTCAAAGTCTTGGAACTAGTCGACAAACCCTTTAGAAAGACTGTCATCAAGCTAAAGTGGTTATCACAGAACAAAAAAGATAAAGACAATACTGTAATTCGCAATAAGGCGCGACTTGTAGCTAAGGGATATTGTTATCCCACTAGTAATCTATACACAACAATAATAAGCACACCAGTAAGCCGAAATAAATAAGAATAAAAGAGAGAAATGAAAACGGTAGAATATTAGATTAAGAAAGAGAGATGGTAAATCTTTTACATATGAAACACACACACATAAATGACCAACACCCTCTCCATGTGAGGAGAAGGTTTCTTTTATACCCTTAGCCTTCTAGTTGGCACATGCGCTTTCAAAATGGGCCGGCTTGGTTTAACTTGGGCATTGAGCCCTAAACACGAACAAGATTATATTACAATCCAAGCCCGTTAATACCCGACTAGCCTATTAAATTACATGACCTAGTTTGACTTAATAAGACCGATAACATTATTGCTTGACTTAATATAATTAAGGCTAACAGATATGCTCAAGAAGAGAGTATTTATTTTGAAGAACTTTTTGCACCAGTCCCTCGCTTGGAAGCTGTTTGGATTTTTATTGCCTACGCTACACATAAATCTTTTCCAATCTACCAAACGGACGTTAAAGTGGCTTTTCTTTATGGTCCACTAAAGGAAGAGGTTTATGTTGCTCAGCTAGATAGGTTCGTTGATCCGGATCATCTATAAAAAGTCTACCATCTAAGGAAAGCTTTATATGGATTGAAGCAAGCTGTGAGAGACTGGTATGATAAACTCTCAACATTCCTGATGTCCAAAGGTTTCCCTAAAGGTACTATTGACCCTACTCTATTTAAGATAAGATATAGGGAGGACATTCTGCTTGTGCAAATATATGTCAATGACATTCTTTTCAAGTCTACAATCCTAAAATTTTCTAAAAGATTTGAACAACTAATTCATAGTAGATTTGAGATGTTCTCAATGAGGGAAATGAAATTCTTTTTAGGACTTTAGATCCACCAATCCCCAAGAGGTATCTTTATCAACCAGGCTAAGTATGCTTTAGAAATACTTAAAAAACATGGAATGGATTAATGTGACAGCATTGGTACACCAATTGCTACTAAATCTAAGCTGGATGCAGACTTGAGTGGAACCTTCGTTAACCAAACAAAATATAGAAGCATGATAAGGTCACTCATGTATCTGACTTCCAGTAGATCAGACTTAGTGCAAGCAGCATGCTACTATGCACGTTATCAAGCAAGACCAACATAAAAACACCTCAAAGAGGTTAAAAGGATCTTTCGATACTTAAAGGGAACCATCAATATGGGACTCTGATATTCGAAGGATTCTGGTTTTAAACTAACCGCATTTTCAGATGCCAATCATGTCGGATGCCTTGATACTCGCAAAAGCACCTCTGGAGGAATACAATTCCTATGCGAAAAGTTATTCAGTTGGATGTCAAAGAAACTGGACTGTACTGCAATGTCTACAACAGAAGTAAAGTACGTGGCCTTATCTGCGAGTTGTGCTCAAGTAATGTGGATGAGGATATAACTTAAGGATTATGGCTTCAACTATAACAAAATACCGTTGTACTATGATTCCTAGTCATCCATATCAATCTCATGCAACCCCGTGCAGCACTCCCGTACCAAGCACATCAATGTCCGTTACCATTTCATACAGGAACAGGTTGAACATGGTATAATTGAATTGTACTTTATCAGAACAGAATACCAGTTAGCTGACATGTTTACAAAAGCCCCTTCGCAAGATAGGTTTGAGTATCTTGTTAGACGACTTGGTATGAGATGTTTGACTCCAGCAGAACTGGAGGTTCTTGCAAAAGAGACTGCTTGATAGACCTCATCAAACATCGACTTGTAAATATTTTTGAGAAAAGCAAAATACAAAAATATAAAACTTATAAAAACCAAATACAAATATATAAAATTTCAAAAAAAAAAAAAAATACAAAATCAGAAAATCAAAAAAATCTAAAAAGAATCTTCTCGACATGTCTCTTGGAATCGATAACATTTACGTAACTAGAAATGACGATTAATATTGTCACGGGTCTGTAAATGAAGTTAGAACAAGAGTTTCAAAAAGTTTCAAAACATGTCATTTCTATTTTTCTTTATGACTTGTAATCGCTCTCAGATTGCAACTCGGACCC
>BQNB010042139.1:0-38996 GCA_026074375.1 Tanacetum coccineum | reverse complement strand
TATATATATATATATATATATATATATATATATATATATATATATATATATATATATATATATATATATATAACTTATTTGATCCACAAGTTTTCCTGATGATTTAATATTTGTGTTCTAAATCATAATGTTTAATTAAACCTATGAATTTCACTCAATGTTTCGTTGACTTTTTAGCATGTTTATCTCAGGTAATCAAAGCTAAGGACGTGGAGCTTGGGACGAGTAGAAACTTGCGCTTAAAAATGATTTTCCCATTGCATTGTGCAATTTCCCGATCTAACCGGAGATAGAAAATTTCACTTTGACACAGGAAATACAAAACTTTACACAAAAGCAACTAGCAACTTTGATTAAGTATGCTTAATCTACAAGGTAGGCTAAGGTGTAAAGGTGTAACGAAATAGACATTTGGTGTGAAAAAGACAGGAATGGCTCAACATGTTTTTCTAGGGGATCTTACTCTTATAGTAAGAGTAAGCAAAGGGTTACACGGGGTTTAACTAACCAGTGTAGTTAGTTAATTTTACAACATTTAGGCTTTTGGTGTATTCCTAGAAATTTACTAGTTAAAAATGTTTCTCCATCTAAGTCCATAGTACTCATCGTTGTGGTCTCGAGTGATATACCAAGCCAAGTTCTAAAGTCCACTACATCACCGGCACACTCATAATTTTTGTGGAATTTTTAGTAAACGTTTGGAAAAGGAATAGGCTTAATTCTCACAATTTGGTATTAAGGGTTATAGTGTACGAGGTCATGTAACTAGTATTTTTTAACAAAAGTTATGCTAGAAAAAATTTTAAATTTGGCATAATTTAAGCATATAGCATATTATTTGTAAAAGAAATGACAAATAGGCGTTCTAATTCTCCATCCCCCCACTTAAATAATACAACGTCCTCGTTGTATAGATAAAACAGTCAAAGAAAATAGGAAATAGAATTAGAACGAGGAACTCCCCTGATATGTTGCTCGGGATGATTCTCTGTTAGCGTTCTTAAGCAAAAGTGTGTTGACGAGGCGTCAGAATGCTCGTACGAGTTCAACACAATTCTTTTTCAGAATATACCATATCGTCGATTTCCTTACAGCAAGGTCCTGCATAAAAGATTAGAAAACAAAAATGTAATTCTTATCTCGGTTATAGAATTGTTACAATGCAGGAAAACAATTAAACACATTGTACAGGAGGTCAATACGCCGTATCCCAAACCCAAGGATACGCCGTATTGCGTCCTGTAAAAACGAATATTTAAAGTTTTGCAGAAATTAAATAAAAAAATTAAAGACTGATAACTTCCAGACAGGTTCGATATGGCGTATCCATAGGGGTTCGATGCACCGTATTGAGTGTCTGGGAAGACAGACTCAATAAAAAATTGAAAATACATTCCGGGTTGTCTTTCGGCAAGCACTTTTGTTTATAGAAAAAACTTTAAGTTAGACTTGCCCCAATTTAATCCCATCATTATAAAACAACTTGGGGTCGAACGGGATGCCAAATGGCACATACAAATTCTTGATTAGTAAAATGAATGACATCCCTTTGTTAAGATGATTTAAAATTTAATTCCTTGATAAAAGTTTTAGTTTTGAAAAATTTATTAGATGTATCATGGCTTGTTTCCAAAAGCTTATTTGACCTTTGTGCATAGGCACCATCATCAGTATTTATTACATTACCCCCCGAAGAGTGTTTAATATCGATTTCATGATCATCATTGTCCTTATCCGATTTTGAATCATCGGGATGAATTATGTTAAAAGGAAACAGATCATTAAAGTATAAAATGTTTTGTTCCTCTTCATCACATTCGGACAATAATGTTTCATCTTTTAAATCAAATTCATCGATACGATGAGGAATTTCAACAGGTCCAGTTGAGGAATATGATTTAGACGTTAGAGCATCATTGTAAACAATGGCTGGAAATTCATTCTCAAAATCTTTAAGGAAGTCTAAATCATCAAAATAACTGACCGTTGGCTCGGGTGACGGAAACGAAGGCATATTGACTTTTCCATTATCATTTTCTAAATCTGTTTCCAAATCATTGACATAAATTATTTTATAAGAAAATGAATTTTTGTCATAAATCATCGTGTAATCTTCATCGTCGGACTCTTCAAACGATATTCTAAAGTCAATTATATTGCCGTTAAGAGGATTTACCGTGGGTTCATAGGAGAGCGTTACTTCATATGTAAACGCGTCATTATATGGGAATTCAGTTTCAACAGATCTGAGGTCGTGAACGTCTTCATCATTCCAAATCTTACCATACGTATCAGTTTCCCAGTTATACACCTTACCACGCCTACGAGCTTTTTCTTCCTGAAGCCTGATATACTCTTCCATAGTAATATTGGGGTCTTCCATTTTAACCTGTAATTAATTCACTAGGAAAAGACGGTCAAATAGACTAATACGCCGTATGATGATAGAGTCGAATACGCTGTATTGGTTTGAAAAAATATATACGCCGTATTAAGTATTCGACTCAGAAAAATTACAGCGGAGTGTAATAATGCAAAAAACATACAAACACATAATATGCAAAAATATACAATGCAAAAAATTAAACACACAAATATGCAAATTAATCTAAACTAAACTAAACTAAAACACTAATAAATAAGAATTAAACAACTATGTAGTTTCGTGGTAAGTAGGGTGTCGAACACCAAGAGCGAGGTTGATAACCTTATATTCTATCAGTATTTTAATTACTCTAATTCAGTTAATTCTAATTACTTGTTAAACCTATGCTATATATGTTTCTAATGGCAATGGGGGGTTTTTAGCCTGAGAGACTAGCACATGTTTTATGGTGACAATAATCAATTTTAAACACAATAAACATGCAAGAAAACAATCAGAAGATAAAAGAGCGGTACAAGCCAAATGATAGAAAACCGTATTAGCCATATTAAATCCGGTTAAACGATGGTTTGTTTGTTTAGTGCAATGATTTCTTATCTCAAAATGGCATATCATTCTTAAGACTTAGGCGGAACATCATCCTAAGACCTAGACACGTTGAATCCTGTCACAATTAACGTATCCGCATAAAGCATCCTTTTAGTTTAATTATAATCTATCTAAGGATTAATGCAATGGTGATCTTGTTAAACCCTAGCCCATCGGGACTTTACCCACTTACTGTTTGTCGGTATTTTATATACTGGTAGTTCACTATTCAAGTCTTTATCAATTAATTAAGAACATACTTGTTAAAACATTACGGGTCACCTGCCGGTCCAACTAAGCCCATAATTTAAAGACAAAGATAGAACATTATTTTTGATCTTATTAGTCCAATAATATAAAACATGATATAGAGAACTATACCAGTATCTAGTTCACTTGTTAGGCATAACTAGACATAGTTGAATGATATGTCGCATATTCAAACACGTAGACAAGTAGCATGTGATAAACATAATTAAACTTTCAATGATAAATTAAGAAATTGGTTTTAAAGAAACCAAACATTAAACCTTAATTAAGATGGCTAATACCCTAGGGTACTATCCCATAACCATTGTAATTATACAAGCGTGATCAAATAACCAATGTAAACTAAATGTTTTACTGAACGATACCAAAAATTAAATGATTACAAGAGTATAGGAATTACATGGTGTCTGCTATGGAATCGTGATTGATGCTTGACCTTTGCTTGCTCTTCTTTTCTTCATAAAATCGTCTTTTATGTGTATGGTATAGAGAATATGATTTTGCACACTGAAAACTTGTTTTTGAGTCTTCTATTTATAGTGTTTGAAAAAGACTAGATACGCCGTATTGAGCTAGGTCAATACGGCGTATTATGGTGTTTTCCTTGGAGTGTGTGCTAAGTTTGTAATCAATCTGATATATCTTCCTAAATTATAATTATTCACCAAATCTCTAAATAGTTATCCAGCTGGATACGGCATATAGGAAAACATGGATACACCGTATTAGGAAGTGAGAATACGCGTTTTCTTGTGAAGTCCAGGCGCTGACACATCGTATCTCTTTTTGTGGATATGACATATTGGGCAGAATTAAGAAATATTTAAATATCATCGTTTAAGCTCCAAAAAGTGCGCCTTTTAGCATATCTTTACAAATCACTCTGTAATTACTGCAATTTACAAATTTAAGCCGCAATAATTATATAAAAGTGGATAACTTAATTAGGATAAATGATGGTATAAATGTAACGTTATTTGATGTCATCAAATATCACCCTACTTGAATCCTACTTATCCTCAAGTAGACTCTAGAAATTTATTCAAAATGTATCCCAACCGAAGTTAAGGATTTTTCCATTTAAGCACTTCTTTCGTTTAATTACATGCACAAGACCAAGTACCTCACGAAATATGGAAATGAATAACACTAATCTAGGGTGTAACATTTAATTGGTATGCTCATTTGCTCGGTCATGATTAGTTTCATATCATACGCTTGGCAAGGATACACATCTCCACCACTAGAGCTAAGGAGGAACAAGTCAAAAGGTAAATTAGGTTTTTATTATAAGGCTAAGTGTTGATCCCAATCCTTGATCGATTCCTTAGCTTGTCTAAGGTTAAATTACCTTGGATAAATATAAAATAACTTGTTGTAGAAACTTTGTATGTATACTAAAGTGTATGCGGAATCTACACCTTAATATCTAGAAGTATTATGAATAAAACATTTGTGATGCAGTAGAATGAATGAACAATGAATATAACCAAATGCTCCAATATTATTAGATCAATAATACGATTACTCTTCACTGGTACTAGGGTTTACAACCTTGAAGCTATGAATGTGTCTATCGAGATGTGTTTACAACCAAAACCTAGGATCTCCTTTTATACACCAAGGAGTCCTTTACAAGATAACTACAAATCTTCTAAACTTATATAAGATATCTATGTATCTTCTAAATATATAAGATATACAGTAAATTATTTTGTATATATCACTTCACACGTCTTTGATCTTCTGGCAGTTGTATTCTTCATGCAACAGTTCTAAGTCTTCTAGCAGTATTAAGTTAGTACTGGCAGTACTAACTTTCCGTCTGGCGGTACTAACCAGTTAGTACTGGTAGTTATATGCTGAGCAGTACTAAGTTCTTAAACTAGAAGCTTAAAGATTTATTCCCAACAATCCTCCCCTAAACTTGTGATTTACCTTCAAATCTCAAGTTTCTTCTGAATCAAATCTTCGAGTCTGTAATGCTGAGGATGCTTTCAAACACTATTCTATTGTTGTACTTGTGACTTGACAAACCTGATGAGCTCATAAACCATTTCACTTTGATGATCTACTTCAAGACTTCTACTTAACATTTTTTACAGAGTATCTTGTGACAGAGGATATTTTTTTCAACCATCATATGAATCACTAAACCAGTATCCATTAAAAGCACACGAACTCCACAAAAATTATGTAACTTCGAGTTTATCAGATTCCATTCTTGTTGATTTCTCCATATTTCATCTTCTTCATTTGGTTCAATCAATGTCTTCAGATCTCCCCAAAGCAATAAGTCATAACCTTCTGGACTTGTTGTCTGAAATCTATCCTTGACCAATCTGTATAATTCCAGCACATCTTGCCTACCAAAATCATAAATCATTGCACTAAATATCTTGTAATATTTAACACTTCCATCTGCTCTTTTGATTTGATAATAGTATTTATCATTTGCTAGAATCTGTGTCTCCCGGTCAACTATTGGATACTTTGTTGCTAATGATTCAACATCAAGACTTTCTTCTTCTGGAACAATGTTCAAGTAAACTTAAAGTTCTTTCTCAACATTATCTTCTAACTTCTGTTTCTTAGCACTTTCTTCACTAAGAGTTTATTTTGCTCTATTCCTAGCAAGTGATTTCTTTCTTCTTCCTCCAGTTTTCTTTTCACTACCTTTTTCTTTTTTAGAATCCATAGGTACAAAGAATTGAATTTGATCCCATACTCTGTCAAATATAGGTCTTATTTCTTTATAACTCATTCCCTTGGAGTGACTCATCTTGTATCCACGTTGATTCTTTAGATACATGCACATGTTCTTCTAGACTTCAGCTACAAAGAAAGGTCTATTCTAAAGAGCATGGTATCTTAACATAGAAGGATCACTCCAATTAATATCATGAGCTTTTTTAGCTGTAACTTCTTATTTTTCATCCAACTGCTTTTGAAATTCCAAGGCTGTTTCAAAGTCAATCCTTTCTTGTTCTTGTTTTGCCTTAAATCTAGCTTCTTGTTCAGCATTGAATCTAGCTTGTTCTTCCTCAAACACCTTCTTAGCTAATTCTTCATCAATGCTCATTTGAACTTGAACCATTTTCTTGATTTTATTTAGTGGCTCAGATTCTTGCATAATGGCTTTTCCTTTATCCATTGCTTTTGATGCACTCCTCCTAATATAGACTGGTCTTTCAACACCACTAATTCTTTAGTAGTAGAAACTCTTGGAGGGCTAACAGTACTAATGGAAGCATTAGCAGTGGTAACTGCTGCATCAGCAGTACTAACTGCTATATTGGCAATACTAATCTCCATCCCAGCAGTGGTAACAGGTATACTGGCAGTAGCATCAAAATCGTATTCCATGTCTTATTGAGGTTGTACCAATGAGATTGTGGGATCTGTATCAATATCAAAGATCTTTTTCCCCTGTTTGGAAGAATCCTCTGTAGCACCTTCATCCTCTGAAATAACAACCCTAGCCCTTCTCCTAGCTTTGCCTATCTTGTCATTTTTCTCTAACTTTTTCACTCTCAAGATGAGTCTTATAAGAGCAGTACTATAAGTCTTCTTTGTCTGCTGCAAGTCCTTCTCCAAAACTCCAATTCTATCTGTTAACTTAGTAACCAAATCCATTAATTCATGCTGTTGCATACTGCCCTCATCACGTCCAAGTGAGTAAATACTATAGAGAGGTGATTCATGGGGCATTAGAGCAGCCTCCTCAGTAGGTGTGATGGGTAGTTGTGAGGTGGATGGGGCACCGATTGATGTGTGATGGGATGATAAGGATGGTGAAGATGTTATTTTAGAAGGGGATATCTCAGGAGTGGTTTGGATAGATGGTTCTTCACCCTAATGCTGAACTAGCATTGTGTCAAACAATGGAGCAATCACCCCAGAAAATCCCTTGGAGACTCTCTTCATGTTGCTAAACAGTTTGTGTGTAAGGGAAGGAGTATGATAGGTTCTTGTATGGGGGAAAAGAAGTCTTTGGTGTTTGTTCAAAAAGATTTGTATGAATTGAGGATACATCAAAAACTTGTGTGTGTTATCCAAATTCTTTACCATGGCATCAAAAATGAATTTTGAAAAGTTAAAAGTCATGTTTGTTGCTAGGCATATGATAGCAGTAGCTATGTTGCTACTAAACTGCTCCCAAGCAGTCTTCTTAGGACTCAAGCAGTGGAGTATGGTATGAATGAAGAACTTCCACTATGGGGAAAAGTGTCCCTTTTGAAAAGTAAGACTATCAGAAGTAGTTACATACCCTATAAGAGCTAATTGCTCAAAGATTTCTACAGTAAGGAGAGAGGGAATGCCTTCAGAATCTTCAAGCTTGAGATGCCTTCTAATGGAGCCCTCTGAAACTGTTATCTTGACATGTCTATCAATGGTTGTTGTAATACCTAATACTCCATCATCAATTGTGCATAAAGCACCAGTTTGCCAAAATTGTTCATTAAGAGAAGTATAAATGGTTGGACTTGTAGTGAGGGCATAGTGGATGTGACTTGCAGAGAGAAAATCAATGATTTCATGAAACCCCTTACTTCCTTCTGATTTCTCTAAGTATGCAACCATGTTATGCTTGTCGCAAAATTCTAAATTCGCCATTAGATGAAGATAAAGTTAATTAAGGTTATGGGATATGGTCGTGGGAGAGAGTATAAATGTTTGGTAGAGGGAATTGAGATATGAGAGAGTTTTTAAGGTTTTTAATTGGACCGACTGAAAAAGATTTGTACTTATCTTGAAGAAATCTTATGTTTATATAGAAAGATCATGAATTCTCCAATTAGTCAAAACTATAGACGAAGTTGTTGGCGAAAATTTCGCAACGGCTATAATTAGTGAAGGAAATTTGGTTATGGCTCAAACAGTACTAACAGTCACCCAGCAGTACTAATATTAGCCTAGCAGTACTAACTCTAAGCCCAGCAGTACTAAAATATGACTATCAGTACTAAGTAATGCCCAACAGTACTAACATTGAGATACCAGTACCATCACCAAATATTGACTCTCACAATCTCTCTTTCTGTTTTTATGCTCACATAATATCTCTCAATTCTTTTTGCTCGCCAATTCACTCTTTCTGTTTTTATCACATAACTCTCTTTCTGTTTTTCAGCTCACTTAATCTCTCTATTCTTTTTCTCACCAATTCAGACAATTTTGTACAATTTGCCATCAATTCCAATAGTTTCAGACTGTCCTCCCCACTTCCAAGTGTGTAACCTCTTGAGAGAGGTAGATCATTAGACTATTTAGATGTAGTCTTAAACCTAGTTTGAGCATCTACACCCCCAATATGGTATCTTGGCACCTATGACCACTACATGAACCAATTCCCTAAGGACTTGATCCATTAAGTGTTGCCATGGATTGGGTCTTATTGTTGTTACCACTGTCCTGCTCTACTTCTAAGCTAGAAGCAGTAGTGGCAGCCCTTTCCATTCTATCACCCAACTCCTTATGGACAGCCTCATCACTAACCTTTACAAGAGGACCACTAGACTGAGGCATCTTGGTGTCTCGACCTCTTTTGACATGCCTAGATGTTTTTTATTCTTTTTAAACCACTTTTGATACTACATATCTTTTCATCCATGCTTGACTGCATATTGTCATAAGTAGCCTCCCCTCAAACAATACTTCAAAGGTGAAGCATTCAACATTAGGTATTCAATATTCTTTACCTGCATGTGTTAGTCCAAAACCAAGAATACACAATCCAAAGTATTTTCTTTTTGACAGCATTAATTATGACTAACAGTTTTAACAAGTAGTCTTAAGTATAACTAGCAGTACTAATTATACTTAGCAGTACTAATGGATACAACTAACAGTACTAATCCTTTACAAAACTTTACAAAGACATAAATAGATTTAAACATTAAGGATTAAACATTCCAATACTTGAGACCAAGTACTAAAACCTTCCTGCATCAAAACCTTTTGTAAGAAGATCTGCAACATTATGATCAGTATGAATTTTAACCATTTGAATGAACTTTTTAGCATTGTAATATCTTATAAAATGATGTCTAATCTCTATATATTTTGTTTTAGAATGTTGAACAGGATTTTCAATAATGCAGATAGTACTGTTATTATCAATGTGAATCATAGTATTCATGAAATTATACCCATAATCCAGCAATTGATTTTGAATCCAGAGTACTTGTCCACAGCAACTAGCAGCAGCCACATATTCAGCTTCAGTTGTAGAGGTGGCAACTACAGTTTGCTTCTTGCACTGCCAAGATATCAACCTGTTTCCCAAAAACTGACAACCTCCAGTTGTTGACTTCCTATCTTGAGTGGCTCCAGCATAGTCACTATCAGTATAAGCAACTAGTTCAAATGGAGAATCCCTAGAATACCAAAGGCCTAAAGTTGGTTTGCCTTTCAAATATCTAAAAATTCTCTTGACTGCTAAGAGATGTGATGTCTTTGGTGTAACTTGAAATCTGGCACATGCACATACTGCAAACATGATATCTGGCCTAGATGTTGTAAGATACATCAAAGACCCAATCATAGATCTATAGAGATGTACATCAACATCATCAGCATCTCCATCTTTGACTAAAGGCTTTTCCAAATCAACTAGAGTAGAAGCAGACTTCACATCAGTATAGTTGAATTTCTTCAAAATCTCAACTACATATTTGTCCTGGCTGATAAATATTCCTTCTTCCTTCTGTTGTACTTGTAATCCTAGAAAGAAAGTAAGTTCTCCCATAGAACTCATCTGAAACTTATCCTTCATAAGCTTCTCAAATCCAGTACATAGTGCCTTGTTTGTAGAGCCAAAGATAATGTCATCAACATAAACCTGTACAAGCAAAATATCTCCTTTTTGCTTCTTGATAAATAATGTCTGATCTATTTTCCCTCTTTTAAATCCATTGCCCAAAAGATAGTTAGCCAAGGTTTCATACCATACTTTTGGTGCTTGATGCAACCATAAAAGTGCCTTGACCACCTTGTAAACTTTGGCTGGATGGTTAGGATCTTTAAATCCTGGTGGTTGAGTAACATAAACCTCTTCCTCAATAGTTCCATATAAGAATGCACTCTTCACATCCATTTGATATACCAGAAAACCCCTAAAAGAAGCATAGGCAAAAAACAATCTTATTGCCTCAATTCTTGCTACAGGAGCAAAAACTTCTTCATAGTCTATACCTTCTTCTAGTCTATGACCCTGTGCAACCAACCTTACTTTATTCCTAATCATAATCCCTCTTTCATCTTTCTTGTTTCTAAAGACCCATTTTGTTCCAATGGCCCTCTTTCCAATAGGCAAGTTCACAAGTATCCAAACCTGTTAGAGTTTGAATTGCAAAAGTTCTTCCTGCATTGCTTCCACCTAAGATGAATCAAATAGAGCTTTAGCAATGCTTGTGAGTTCAATTTGTGTTAGGAAACAAGTATATAAACAAGTATTTAGGGTATCATGTGTTTTTTGTTCATATACAACACTGAGAAACCCTTGTTCAGAAGTAGGTTTTGTCATTCTTCTTGTCTGAACAGATGAATTCACATCACCAATCACATTTTCAATTGGGTGATCTTTATGAATTCTTGTATTGGGAGTGGTTGGAACTGTATAGGAATTTGTGATGTTCCCCAAATCAATTTTTGGTTCATCTTCATCACTGAAGAACTCAACATGAATGGCTTCAAGTGTATGACTAGCTCCCATTGTGAACATGTCTTTAGGGTTATCTTGATCATATGAACTAGCAGTATTAACTGATGGATCAACAGTGTTAAGTTTAATACGACCAGTATTAACTTCAGACTGGCAATATTAACATGTTGTCCAGCAGTATTAACTTCTTTAGGACTGCTATCATCTTCATACTTGACTTTTTCATCATTATCATTATCTGGACCATCTTCAACCTGCTTTTGATCATTAGGAGCAGATTTTGGTTCACCATTACCAACATCCTTGGAAGGTGAATCAAAGTATGAAGCATCTTTCCAAATTGGTATCATAATGTAATCTTGACTGATTTCTTCATTCTCTGTAGATGTACCTGCATTAAGTTCTCCTTGGTTACCTGCAGATTCATTGGTGATTGTTCCTGCAGCAATTGGAACATAATTCATAGATTGGATTAGAGAATCAATATCAAACAACCACTTTGGACCATTCCCTTCTATTATAGGCTTATTCTCTAAAAACCCAATATGCAAGTTTTCTTCTACCCTTCTGGTTCTAGTATTGTATACCCTAAAAGCTTTACTACTCAAAGAATATCTAACAACGAAACCTTCATCACTTTTGCCATCAAACTTGCATAAACTGTCTAAAGTATTAAGAATGGTAACATGACATCCAAATGGTCTCATAAAGTTTAGGGCTGGTTTAAAACCTCTAAAAAGTTCATAAGGTGTCTTGTTATGAGGCTTGACTACTAAGACCCTATTTTGTACATAGCAAGCAGTACTAACTGCTTCAGCCCAAAATGTGGTAGGTAACTTAGAGTCAGCTAACATTGTTCTAGCAGCCTCAATTAGTGTCATATTCCTCCTCTCAGCCACACCATTTTGCTGAGGAGTCCTGGCTACATTGTATTCCCTTTTAATACCTTTTTCTCTACAAAAACCATCCATAACTTTATTCTTAAATTCTGTTCCATTATCCCTTCTAATTATTTTCACTTTATTATCCACTAGGTTTTCTATTTCTTTGATAAAATTCTTAAGAATCTCACTGGTTTCATCCTTAGATGTTAAAAGAAAACCCATGTAAACCTGCTATAGTCATCAGTAACTACTAAGCAATACTTCTTATGCATTAAACTACTCACAAAAGTTGGACCAAACAAATCCATATGAAGCATAAACAAAGGCTTAGTAATTGGATTCAGAACTTTGGACATACAAGAAGCTATGTGTTGCTTCCCTTTAAGACAAGTAACATAGGTTTGGTCATTTTCAAAATGTTTTGTAGGCAATCCTCTTACAAGATTATCCTTAACAAGCTTGTTTATGTTCTTAAAATTAATGTAACCAAGTCTCCTATGCCAGAGCATTGATTCATCTGATGTAGCCTTTGCAACAAGACAAGTTAAACTCTCTTTAGGAACAATGTTCTTCATATCAAAACTGTACATATTGTCTTTTCTAGGAAATTTTAGAAGTTTCCGAGCTTCATCAGGTAACTTAAAATAAGGAGATAAGACAAGACATTCAGTGTCAGTAAAAAAGACATAGTTCTTTTTGTCACACATCTGTGAGACACTAAAAAGATTGAATTTTAACTCATTGACAAAGTATACATCTTTAAAATCAAGACTATCAGTTTTAAGTGTTCCTTTACCAAAAATTCTACCATCATGTGCTCCTCCCCCAAATGTAACATAACCTCCATCAAATTCCTTGAAATCTGAGAGATAAGCTATATTCCCAGTCATGTGCCTTGAGCACCCACTATCAACAAATCCTGTGTCATCCTGTTATGGCTTGCCCTACACATAAAAATAAGGAAATTAGATTCCTTTGGGGACCCAAGCCATCACTGACTTGGATCTGCCTCGTGCATTAATATAATTATGTTTCTTCAAGGTGATTGATGCACTATCAGGTTTGGTAGGTCTCCAAACCCAACATGTTGAGGCCTTTACAATTTTACAGTTGATTGTGCTGATTTTGAAAAAACATGACAGTGGATTAGCACTATAAATTATAGATTTGGGATGAGCAGTATTAACTATCCTAGCAGTATTAAAAGGTTTTAGGCCAGTTTTCGTTAAAACTGCTCTTGGAACCATGTTCCTTTAAGCATTAAGGTGAGTCCTTCTGCTAGTAAAGTTGTAGTTCACCCTGTTATAATTATTCCAATATACCACCCTTTCCCTTTGATGGTATTTACAATGAGCCTGCACATGATCAAAACTCCCACAAATAAAGCAAGCTTTGTTATACATCAAAAAATCACTTCCTAGTTGATTGGACTTCTGTCCATTCTAATTTCCTTAATTCCCCCTAGGAGTTTGTGATCTATACATCTCATCATACCTAATAGACTTTTTAACTGGTTTTTCATGATTTTTAGGTTTGACAAACTCTACCTTTTTATCAACAGGAAAAACAGTTTCTTTATCAACATTAAGTGAAGACTCAACAAAGCTACTTGAGTCTTTTGATACTTGTTCTTTTACCAAAGAGTCATCAGAATTTTCCTTAGAAATATCTAATTTTTTATCACAAACAACATTAGACTTTTGATTACTATCCTTATAACCATAAGCTTTGAATTCAGGCTCTTTGAATTTATCAAGACCAGAATATGATAGATCAAGCTTTTTAGGTCTATTATAGATTAAAGGATAGGGTGGAGGAACAACATTATACCCCAAACCCTTTTTACTTTTGTTAGTTATCTGACTCCCTAACAACTTGTCTAGGTCTTTTGAGGCTTTATCAAATTTCTTAATTTTAAATTCAATGCCCTCTTTTTCTTGCTTAACTTTTTAAAACTCACTTTTAAGTACATTTATTTCATAATCTTTGCAAGCTACTTCCCTTTTAAGAAATGCAACTTCTTCACTAAAAAGAACCTCATTCTTTCTATATGTGATAAGTTGTTCTTCTACAGTTGCTAAACCTCTTTTATAAGTAGCTGCTATAAATTCAGTTTGATTAAGCTTAACAATCAAATCATCACATTGTTTCTTAAGAGTTTCATAGTTTTTCAGACAAGTTTTAGAGCAAGTTTTATCATTGTATACCTCAGAGTCTGACAATGTCATTAGAGCCATGTTTGTTTGAACCTGTTCTTTTGCCATGTCACTCCAGTCAAAACATACACCATCTATAGCCAACATTGCCTTTGAAGATGTGTCTTCATTGTTTCCTTGCTTCATAGTGTTTTCTTGATTTCTGAACTGAACCCTTTTTGTTCCTTGGTTCTCTACATTCTCTGGCAAAGTGTCCCATCTTGTGACAGTTGAAACATTCTACCTTGGATTTATCATACCCAGCAGTATCATTAGCATTAATGAAAATTTTCTTTCCTGTCCTCTGATAGTACCTCTTTGCCGTCATACTTAGCAGAGAGAGCTGCCACTTCAAATCCATTGCTTCCAGATCATTTTCATGAATTTGCTCTAAGTCCTACTTCTCTTTTAAAAACTGAAACTTCTTCACTAAAAAGAACCTGATCTTATCTATACCGTGATAAAGTTTGTTCTTGCTACAGTTGCTAAACCTCATTTTATATAAGTAAGCCAACGTGTAAATTCCAGTTTGAATTAAGCTTAATAATTATAATCATCACACTGTCTTTCTTAAGAGTTTCACAGTTTATCAGACAAGTTTTTAGAGCACGTTTTTATCAGAGTATAAATTACCTAAGAGTCATGAAAATGCCATAAGAGCCATGTTTGTCTGAACATGTTTATTACTTCGCACAGGTCAACCCAGACAAAACCAACACCATCAATAGGCCAACATTTGCCTTAAGAAGATGTGTTCTTCATTGGTTAATTCTTTCTCTAGTGTTGTCTTGATTTCTCAACTGACCCTCATTGTTCCTTGGTGCTCTACACTCCCTAGCAAAGTGTCCCATCTTATGATAGTTGAAACACTCTACCTTGGATTTATCATACCTAACAGTATCATTAGCATTAATGAAAATTTTCTTGCCTGTTCTCTAAAAGTACATTTTTGCCCTCATACTTAGCAGAGAGAGTTGCCACTTTAAATCCATTGCTTCCAGATCATCTTCATGAATTTGCTCTAAGTCCTGCTGTAGGAGATAGAACCATTGGGATTTCTCAACCATGAAAGCGTACACAAAATTATCACTGAAGCTAGCAATACTAACTTGAGGACTAGCAATGTTAACGTTAGAGCTAACAGTACTAACTTCATATGCAGGGTTAGCAGTATTAACATCATTAGTACTGCTAGTACTTAGAGCAGTCATACAAAGTCCAAGTTTTTGAGCACCACAACTTGCTCAACAGATTCTTAAACACATTGTTCAAACAATTTTAAAGTTGTTGTATAAATCATCGCGATGCCATATTTGTATCAATTTTCAGCCTTATCATACCATACTACAACCTGCTATATTCCACTCAGGAGGGCAAGCTGCTTAAAAAAATTAGAAATTTCAGTCTTATTAGAGACGATTGACACCCACCAAAATTGCAAGCCAACTAACAAATTTTTGGGGCCTGATAAAGATGAGAGTCAAGATACATGGCAGATGCACTAAAACATTTCATATAGTTGCATCAAAAGGTATCTTTGTCTTTCCATAGAGGCTTCAATACCTCCAAATAGTGTTTCAACTCAACAAACATTGTTTTAGCAATCCGATGTCTCTGACAGAATTTACGATGAATAATCCTATGTGCCTGCGCCGCCGCGATAGTACGCTACTATGCCAACATATCAAACATCATGTTGGTCTTATCTTCACAGTTTACAAGTACTGCCATCCTTTGTACCCACACGAACCCTTCTCAATTGTCTTATTTGATGAGCTCTCTCCCCTCTGTCGTTACATTCACTCATACCTACCCATAGGAGCATAAGCCAAAGTCCCTGTGCGCGTACTACTTCAAACAACAACCCTCCCCCAGACACATACTCCACCTAGAAATGTGCGTATTTGGTAGTATATGTAGTAGTATTCCTATTTGCACATGTCCCATTACCAAGCCTTCTATATCAAACGTTAGTCTCAACGCAAAGGCTCTGATACCAGTTTGTTGACCCAATCCTTGATCAATTCCCTTAGCTTTCTAATGTTAAATTCCCTTTTAAACCACCCCCACACTGAGGTAGAAACTGTTTTACATGCTCGCTACAGTGTAATATGCGGACTCTACACCTATCACTCTATAAACTTACTGCCTCACCCCGTAAACAGAGCTGCAGTCACATGAACACTGAAATAAACCATCAAGTGCTCCACTAGTATCTTACTTATCACTACTAGCTGCTATTCACTCTTCACATAGTAAAGGTTTACACCTTGAAGCTTTTTCTAAAATCGTGACTGTGACAACTATGAAAACTTGTATATCAACTAATGCCCTAGAGCCTCCTTTTATAGACTAAGGAGTCCTAGTCGGCTTACAACATATACTAAAGATAAACATAAACTTATAGAATATTCTGAAAGAATCTATTCTATAATTATCTTCTAATATTCATCTCCAAGTAATCCTTATCTTCTGGCAATCCTTATCTTTTGACATCTCTGACTTCCTTTAGCAGTATTAATCTTCTCTGGCAGTACTAAGTCTTCTAGCAGTATTAAGTTACCACTGGCAGTACTAACTTTCTTCTGGCAGTACTAACTTTCTTCTAGCAGTACTAACTAGTTAGTACTGGTAGTTATATACTGAGCAGTACTAAGTTCTTGAACTAGAAGTTGAAGATATATTCCCAACAGAGGTACTTGAAACAATCAATATCAAATTGGAACATGGTGTGGCTAAATTACTTGCAGAGAATGAGAAGTTGAATAAGGAAAATGAGCATTTGAAACAAACTTACAAAGATCTTTACGATTTTATCAAAAAGATACGAGTTCGGACAAAAGACCTTAATGACTCACTGATTGCTCAAGTAAATAGTAAGACTGTTGAAAATGCTGATTTAAAAGCTTAGATTCAGGAAAAAGTTTTTGCGAATGTAGCATTGAAAAACAAATTAAGAAAGTTAAAAGAAAATAGCGTGGATACTAAGTTTGCAAAACCATCAATTTTGGGGAAACCAGTTTTACAACCACCCAGAACCCAATTAGTTGTTAGACAACTGAATGCATTTAAATCTGAATGACCTAACTTTTCAAAACCATGGTTTGCCTCCCAAGTTGATGTGAATAACGATTTGCCAAAACCAGTCACTCCTCATTATTTGCCTAAAGTTAGAGAATATGTGCTTGAAAAACCCCATCATGTGATTACACCTAGCTCATCTAGGAATAGTTCTAAAGAATTGTATATGTCAAATGACATGGCTCATAATTACTATCTAGAGGAAGCTAAGAAAAAGACACAAGACAAAAACAGGAATCTTAAACCTAAGAAAATGCCTTCAGCTAGAACACACCACTCTCCTAATACTTGTATACCAAAACCTATGAGCAATAATCAAATGTCTAGGAATTGGCCTGCATCTAAGATTAGTGAGGAAACGCTAAAAGCTGTGCAAAAAGCAGATCATTCTAGGAATCCTAGTTCATTTTTAGACTCCAAAAACTTTGTTTGTTTGACTTGTCAGAAATGTGTCTTTAATGCAAACCATGATGCCTGTATAACAAAATTCCTGAAAGAGGTAAATTCTCGCGTTAAGGTTCAATCCACTAAGACTAGAATCAGTAACAAACCCGTAGAACCAAAGATTCATACTCAGAAACCTGGTAAGCATATTGTTACGGGACATAGGTTTTCTCCTAATAAGTCTTCCACTATGCATGAGAAAACAAAAACTCCTAAATCTAGCCTTGGGTAGATACCAACGGGTAGAATTTTTAACACTGTTGGTCTTAGGTGGGTTCCAACTGGAAAGATATTCACCTCTAACACAACCAAGGTTGATTGTGAACCCCCAAATGGTTTAAATGAAAATATCACTAACCCATATAAATGCGATCAAACTCTTAATGTCCGTGCAGGTAATTTTAACTTAAGTGCATGTACATCTTTTAATCCTAAAAAAGAAAGACTCAGAGTTTGTTTTCTGAAAAGAGTGATATATCAAAAACCAAGGGTTTAAGGAATTTACTTATGATAAACATGAATTATGGCGTCTGCAGACAACACTTCAGGCCCCGCTTCTCAAAGAAAAGAAAAGTGTACGCTTGAGTGCGCTTTATCTTTAAAAAAAGAGAAATCTTCTTGTTTTCGACCATTCTCATCAACATTTTTTCATATTTTCCCATGCTCGTTCAGTCATTAAGTGGGTCAACGTACATTAGCTTGTATTCTAATTCACTAGATCAAAAATGGCAATCACATATGCAATTTTTAAAGGGGAGAATAGTGAATCAAATGTGATAAATATGGTTTAACTTGGTCTTTAAATGTGTATGAAATGGTCATATGGCTTCTGAACACAGCAGTTCAGGACCCGCACTTCATGAAATAACTCCTGCAACAATCAGTTCAGGACTCATGCCAAACCCTCATCCTTCAACACCGTATGTACCACCTTCAAGAACTGATTGGGATATTTTGTTTCAACCACTTTTTGATGAATTACTCACTCCTCTACCTAGTGTTGATCACCCATCCAATGAAGTCATTGCTCCAATTGCTGAAGTAGTTGCTCTCGAACCCGCTGCATCAACCGGTTCACCTTCCTCAACAACCGTTGACCAAGATGCACCATCACCTAGTAATTCTCAAACAACACCCGAAACTCAATCTCCTGTCATTCCTAATCATGTTAAAGATGACAATCATGACTTAGATGTTGCACACATGAATAACGATTCGTTCTTTGGTATTCCAATTCCAAAAATGATTCTGAAGCATCTTCTTCTTCGGATGTTATTCCTATTGTTGTGTAAATTGCTGCTCTAAACTCAGAACACATTACCAAATAGACCAAGGATCATCCTTTAGACGACATCATTGGTGAACTCAAAAGACCTATTTCTACAAGACTCCAACTCCATGAACAAGCCTTATTTTGTTACTACGATGCCTTTCTCACATCAGTTGAACCAAAGAACTATAAAGATGCATTAACTCAAGCATGTTGGATTGAAGCAATACAAGAGGAGCTTAATGAATTTGAACGTCTTAAAGTCTGGGAACTCGTTCCTCGTCTAGATAAAGGGATGGTTATTACTTTAAAATGGATCTATAAGGTGAAACTTGATGAATTAAGAGGAATTCTAAAGAACAAGGCTCGTTTGGTTGCTCGTAGTTATCGTCAAGAAGAAGGAATTAATTTTGAGGAATCTTTTGCTCCAGTGGCTAGACTTGATTCTCTTCGAATTTTCCTCGCTTATGCTGCTCACATGAATATGATCGTCAACCAAATAGATGTTAAGACGAAATTCTTGAACGGTATTCTGCACAAAGAAGTTTATGTCAGCCGGACGGGTTTGTGGATAAAGACAATCCAAATCATGTGTATAAGCTTAAGAAGGCTCTCTATAGGTTGAAACAAGCTCCTCGCGCGTAGTACAATCTATTGTCAAAGAGTCTACTCTCTCAGGAATTCTCTAAAGGAACCGTGGATCCCACATTGTTCATCATAAGACAAGGCAAAGTTATTCTCCAGGTACAAATATATGATGATTATATATTTTTTACGTCTACTTCACCTGAACTATGTGACCAATTTTCAAAAATAATGTGTTTAAAGTTTAAGATGTAGATGATGGGCAAAATATCATTTTTTCTCGGACTACAGATTTTACAAAGTCCTAGAGGCATCTTTATTAACCAGTCTAAATTTGCTCTAGAATTATTGAAAAATATGGTATGGAATCTAGTGACTCCGTGGATACTCCCATGGTGGAGAAATCCAAACTGGATGAAGATACACAAGGGAAAGCCGTTGACCCTACACACTATCATGGAATGGTGGGCACCCTTATGTATCTCACAGCTAGTAGACCAAACCTAACATTTGATGTATGCATGTGTGCCCGGTATCAGGCAAAGCCTACCGAAAAGCACTTACATGTTGTAAAAAAGAATCTTTAAATACCTGAGAGAAACCGTTAATAGGGGACTCTGGTATCCAAAGGATTCTTCTATTGCTCTAACAGCTTATGCAGACGTTGATCACGCGGGTTGCCAAGTTATTAGACGAAGTACATCTAGATGTATGCAATTATTGGGAGACAAACTTGTTAGCTGGTCATCAAAAAGGTAGAAAAGCGCTGCGATATCTAATACAGAAGCTGAATATATAGCTTTTTCTGGTTGTTGTGCTCAAGTCCTTTGGATGAGATCACAGCTTACCGACTATTGCCTTGGATTCAATAAATTTTCAATGTATTGTGATAACAAAAGCGCTACTGCCTTATGCTGCAACAACGTTCAACATTCTTGATCAAAACATATTGACATTAGATTCCACTTCATAAAAGAGCAAGTTGAGAACCGAGTAGTAGAGCTTTACTTTGTCAATACTGAGTATCAGCTGGCGGACATCTTCACTAAAGTCCTTGGCAGAGAAAGAATTGAATTTCTTATCAACAAGCTGGGAATGAGAAGTTTCACGTTGGAGACTCTGAAACAATTGGCAGATAAATTTGAAGAATAGTGGTGGTACCTATTCAAATATCCTGTATAATATGTATATATATTAAAAACCATAAAAACAAAAAAGATTTTTCATTTTCAAAAAACATTTATAAAAACAAAATACAAAAATATAAAATCTTTAAAAACCAAAGAAAAAATTAAAATATGAGAAAAATATAAAAAGAGGTAATAATGGCATGTCTTCTGAAAATCGATAACATTTACGGTATTAGAAATGTCATTCAATAATGACACAAGGCTGTAAATGAAGTTCGAGCAGAAGTTTCAAATGTTTTCAAAACATGCCAAATGGCTTGCTATTATTTCAGATAGCAACACGGTCATCATCTTAAAGGCAAGTATTTCAAAAAGAAAATTTGACCTCTCAACGAGAATTTATTCTTGGGCATGGTCTACTTAATGACCATGCAAAGGCTTGTGTTAACTTTGCAACACAACTCGTGCTTCCTATATACAAATTAATGTACGTGTCAGTGCATTTCTTTGTCAAAATAAGAGAAATCTTATTTTTATTTTTAAAAAAGTTATCTTCACAATGAATCAGTGTTTTCAGTAATCACAAAAAGATTTTCAAAGACAATTCGACTACTCAAACAATGACAACAGCTCTTTAAATAGAAAACGGGTCATTATTTAAGGGGGAGAATATGTCATCCAATAATCTTTTAAAACGGTCTTTTAAAATAATTCACGGAATAAACGGATAAAGTTCTTGATAATGACGGATCACAATTTTAAAGGGAGTTAATTTATATTAACTATAAGAGCTTTAGATGTCATTTGTTTAAAACTTTATGGACTTATTTGCAAGTTGAGACTTAGTGAATTCAGGCTTTAAACTACATTCGATCAATATTGCCAACACCTCATAGTTTGTAAAAGACTTAGGAATGCTTGGAAATACTTTCATAGTTTTAAAAGCCTTGAAGTTGATTCTCACGAGATAGATCTAAGCTTAGTTATACCTTAAACACAATCTCAAGTATGTGTGCATACAAGGTTTTGCTGATTCTGAGGTGTGGAAACGAGCAAGGGGGAAGGAGTAGATGTATACTTGATAGAGTCCATTGCCTTCTTTTGAAGTCTCCTTCTCTAAATTTTAGACCTTTCTTTGTTTCTTTTTGGTGCACTATTTCAATTACATAGTGGAAGAGACATCTCGTCATTAGTCAGTATGCATCATTTGAGTCCCTAAGGGGAAGTGTTGGGAGAATAGTTATTTAAAACGTCAGAAGAATTCTTTCTGATTCAATTAATGTTTTACCCAACCGGTCAATCTCTAAGCTTAATTTTAAAAAGGAGTAGAAATATTTGATAAAAAAGGCACACATAGGTTTGATAAGTATGATGATTCCTTAAGATTAGTCAGTATTCTACAGAAAGAAATAAGTACATTTGGGACTTAGTTGACTTAGGTGTTTTCATTTCGAGGGAATAATTGTGACATCCGGGACTTAGTTGACTTTGGTGTTTCACTTTATATCATCACTATCGTGTAAGGAGAAATACGGACATCCGGGACTTAACTGACTTTGGTGTTATGGTTTTGAATTAATTGTGTACTTCGGATATTTGGGTTTTTTACATAAAGACTGCTTGAGGCGGCTTGCAAAAAAGTTTTGAATCTACTCAAGGAAGGATTGCTGATTTAGGGGGAAGCTAAGACATCTCTTAAGAGAGACTACGGCGAAGACCTGTAGCTGCTACAAAGAACCATATGATTTTATCATATGATATTCTCATCATTCAAGTCAAACCTCGTACATATTAATCTCGTGAATTTGTATATATATAGTGTAGACTTAATGGTGATTATAACGAGTGCTCGATTACAAAATTTTCGAGAATTTCTTAGTAAATTCAAAAAAATTCAAATTATTGTACTCAACACTGTCCTCCCTCAAAAATTAAGGAGGAGCATTAAAATGTTCCTATTAGATATTGTGTAACATTTTGTCCCCAAACGTTTAATCAATTGATATCTAAAATATCAAGGGATTAACATTTTGGATAAGGGGAGAAAATATGATTAAACTGAATCTAATTTGTACTGAAATGTGATCATATAAAATGGACTCAATGCACTCTACACTTAGCATGTACTACGATTACGATGCACATGTTAAGGGGGAGATTTTAGTGATAATGAAAAACTCTCAAAGTGTAAATCTTTTGATATTTATATCAAACACTTTGATTGAACTTTTCAATGATTTTGGTTTTGATTGTGATGGAATACCCAAAAGACCGACCATGTACTTAAATTTATGGAGTTATAAGGTGGTTAGGCATATGTATTCAAATCTCATGATCCAGCCAGAACCGGAGGGATCTACCTAGGGATATCCACTAGATAGTGTAGAAGTCCTTAGGTATGATACAAGAGGAGAAAAACTAAGAATCGGGAATAATGCCGACTGAGATGGAGCTAGTACTGGAATAAACCCAACAAGGTGTTAGTTATGAAGTCTCGGTAAGCATTGAAAGGGTTGAAGAATAAAAAGAAATGCAAGGATAAAGGGTGAAAAGAAAGAAGCCCTCTATACACTTAGGCAGAAACCGGGTCAATACATAAACTGTCAGAAACACTAAGTTGTTGTCTGACATTGAAGACATTCATGGACCCAGTGACGCTATGCATAACCCTCTATAGCCACTCAAGGTCTCTCAACAGACTCTTGTTTCATTTCTCACAGAGATTGCACGCATTTCTATCGACTTTCTCACTCCGAGTTAGTTGATATTGAAAAGGTGGCAGTCTGCTCCAGCCTCCGATCACTAACACCAAAGTGCACTATTGAGTCTAGAGCCAAAAGAGATCATCCATAAATCTCATTAGGACCTGTCAAAATTATGCTTGCTAAGTCACATAATGTGAATAACAAGATATATATTAAGAGTCTTATGCATTATCCTTGTGATTTTACCAAAACATCCAAGTGATATTACTCACAGTGAAGATGGAAATCCTACTTGAGCCAACATCAAACAATCTCATGGTAGGTGACTTGTACAATTCTATATGAATTAAACTTGTGACAACTAGAAAGAAACGATGGTGCGATTCTATAAGAATCAAACTTGTTCCAAGTTATGAATGGACGATTGATGATGAATTTTGAAATGATTAACACTCTCGATGTGTCACAAAACCACATTAGCAAGTGACACGTCGATTGATTTTTCAAATCAATTTTTCTATTCAATCAGTAAGATAGTAACTTACTGGTTTACTTTTATCGTGTTGTCTGCTTTAAGACGTTCCAGTAATGAGAACATGCTGAGTTTGATGAATCTAATGCATATGTGTTAGAAAGATTCTATACTTCAGCTGGAAATCTTGTCAAGGAGATTCTTCTTAAATTGAATCTACTTGATCACAGGTCGATCCTCACGGATTTGAAGGTTACTCCAACCAAACACAGGCGAATGACAAAGCCATATTCGTCCCCCTGCTTTATTGCTAACTGTTTTAATGCAAGATACTTAAAGATGGAGGTGAAGGTACCTGATTCCAGCCGACTCACAAGATTCATAGCCACATGCTCATACCCGACCGACAAACATAAAGACATCATGAAAGCTCAAGTAAATGTTTCAAGACTTCTGCTACTCTGATACCATACGTCTTTCTTAAAGTGACTAAGTATTAAAGTCAAAGAATTTCAAAGAAGTTTTCGTCACTCTGATACTGAACGTATTTCTTGAAGTGACGAAGTGTTATAGTTAAAGAACCTCAAGAAATATGCTGTAACACCCCCAAATCTGAGTTATAGTGGAATATTGAATATCTGAGGGTGTTACTTCATAGATCAATAGCACAAGATATGATAACGACCACTAAATGTGTCATTTTAAAAAGATACATTGGATTAACAAAATACTTGTTCATTACATAAGCTCATGGCATTAAATTGTTCGACAATATAAGTAAAGATTTTGGTTTATAACAAATGTTCCCAAAATGTAATTCGACCCAAATCTTTAGTATTGACTCTCTCCAAAGAGTGACCCCCAATGTATTTGGGCACCTCGTGCCTTATTGACATGAGAAAAATATGCTTAAAACGTCAACATAAAGTTGGTGAATTCATAGGTTTATGTAAATCAATTGTAGGACCCCAAGATTTCCAAGTGTGTGATTAAGTAACAGATGCAAACATCATAAAAAGTAATTATGTTTTCCTAAGCTCATGACATTGAAGCTCGACATGTATGAATGCAATAAATTGCCAACAATGCCCATGAATGATGTTCTAACCCGCAACATCCCAAATCCGACATGGTATACGTTTGTTGTCCGGCAAACTTGCACAGTGAGCGCTACTCACCCAAACGGGGATGTCAATCCCAAATAGATCTATTTATAACACTCGCGCTTACAATCTAGTAATTGACAGTTCATGATAAAGGGCTCAGTGGGTTATCGCTACTTAAGCAAAATACGTAATCATTGTATAAAATGTACCCTTGCATCCAATTTGTAAAACAAAGCATGTTCTCACCCCAAAGATGTAAAACATTTAAATAATTGTAAAGCATGGGGCTATGAACTCACCTTAGTAGGTAGTCCCCTGTAAATGGTAAATATATCCAAGTATGGCAATTGAATCTCGCCGTCAAATACCTAAGTAAATACGGTCAGTCTTAGTCTACAAGTTTAGGCTAACGACTTAATGTACAAACTACAAAAAATTGCTAGTTTATATATACTGTTATCACTTGAGTGGTGATACACGTGTTTATTGTATTTGTCTTTACTTGTTGGCTCTTAGGGAGGTATACGATTACACGCGTTCAAGTATATGTATAAACGTTATTAATAAATATACATATTTATTAGGTCGTGTTTTAATTTGTATAATATCCGGTAAATATAATAACTTGTCCGATTCGCTAAGTGTTTATTAAAACCACTTCCGTTCATAAAATACCCTTAGGTTTTTCTATATTTACAAAAACAGTCCCTTGGTTTATGAAAATATAATATTTACACTTTAAACCCTTAAGTTTCCACGTTTATACCTTTAGTCCTCCAACTTTACAAAAATTACACTTTAGTTTCTTATACTTTCAAAATAGCCCCTTTAAGTTTCAGAAGCGACAAAACAGTCTCTAATATTTATAATTTTAGTTTTGACAGTTTTAACCCTTAAGTTTACAATTCGACACTTTTAGTCCCTTAACTTTGTAAAAATCGCATTTTAAGTCCAATTAAGATTTGAAAAGTGGTAAAAGGTTTCATTGGGCTCCAATAAGCTACATAAGCTGTGGTAGCTTATAAATAAGCTTGAATGAGCTTGTTTTACCTTATTGGGCCTTTTGGGTCCGTTAAGGTCCATTAAGCAAATTAAAGGTCCAATGAAAATTCTAAAAGCACATAAGCTCTCATTAATCTCATTTAATCTTAATGAAACTGTTAATGCTGAAAAATAATCTCGGGTGAGCTTATTGAGCTTATTGGACTCGTTAAAGCCCATTAAGCAAATAAATGGTCCATTTAAGATTCTAAAAGTACATAAGCACTCATTTGGCTTATATAAGTTTATGTGAAACTATTAAGCTGAAAAAATAAGCTCGGGTGAGCTTATTTGAGTCTATTGGGCTCGTTAGCCCAATAACCTTAACCCAAGATGTTTCAAAGGGTCCATTAAGGTTTTATAACATGACCTAACTTATTTTCTAGTCTTAATAAGTACTTTTAAGCTGTTTTAATGTTCGGCTTATTTATAAGCCAATAAGCTTTGTTAATGGGCTTTTAGGGCCCATTAAGAGCTCGTTAAGGTAATTACATGTTCAGACTAGTCCAATTTAGGTCCATTTGCAATCTATGCTTCTAATAAGCCCACAAATCTAAATAAGCTCCTGATTAAGCTTGCTCGAGCTTATTAGGGGCAGTTAGGCCCACATTAGGCCTCGCTAATGGGCCATTAGGTCCATTAAGAATCCGGTATGGTTTCAATGTGTATACGATCCTACAACTAAGTTCAATAATCTCTCTAAACCTTCTTTAAGCTTAGTGAGCTTCATAATAAGTTGGGGTCCTAATTAATGAACTGTTGGGTCCATTAACGTTCGTTAATGGACTGTTTAGCCCAACAAGGTTTGTTAAGGGTTCGTTAAGCTTATTAGTGGTTTTAGGGTTTAGTTAGGGTTTTGTTAAGCACATTAAGCTACTATTAGGCTCTTTAAGTCATACACAAGTCATCCTATGAGCTTGTTTGTCCCATTTATGGGCTTTGTGGCCCAACAGTGGACCTATGGTTCCACCATATGTCGATCAAATTATGCTTATTAGGAACGTTTCTATGTCTTATACTATACATGCAACCGTTCAATTAGTTGGAATATACGTTCCCAAGCCAAGCCATCGAGTTTATATGAAAAGTTTACATGTAAGTTTCGTGTAACTCGTTGTGTAAGTGTTTTCAATGTAACCAAATAAGCCCTAGTCCTCGTTAAGTCTCATTTTACATTTGTTAACATATTTTAGCACCACACAAGTGATTATATACATATGTACAAGCGTGTAACATGTATGATTTGCACCATGCATACACAAGCTCACGTTAGCTTGTTAATTACAAACTAACGTGACCCAAATGACTAGCAACTAAAGAAAACAAATATGATATGAACATGTAAGCTTAGAACGCTACTTACAAAAGTCCTAGAGTCTTGGCTTCGAGTTTGGACGTCTAGTATATATGTATATATATATATATATATGTATAATATATGGTTAATATATATAATATAATGTATATGTATATGTATATATAATATATATATATATAACAAATTATAAATAGCGTGAGGCGTGGCGTGACGGCATGACCAAGCCTCATGCCTTAGCGGCTATGGCGTAGCCTTTTCGTTTTTAAGGCGTGGCTTAAAGCGGCCCAAAATATGAAAATATTTATATATTTGTATCATATTTCATATATATTGAGTTTACATAAAGCATTGTACATATGAATAAAGTTAAAAAACTATCCTTACATGTAATATTCTTCATTTTGAAAAAAATATATCGGAGTTGAATCTAAAAGGCTCGCCACGCCTTACGCCTTAGCGCGCCTTTTCATGCCTCATCTCACGCCACGCTTAGAGTCGACGCCTTGATCTATTTCGTAACGTGGAGGCCACGCCTCACGTAACGACGCCAAGGTGCGCATATATATATATAAACATAATATATATTATAATATATATATTATATAATATGCACTTGACTAACTAACTCTGTTTGTACACCATACATATCTTGATTCCTTGGTGCCCCAAACAAAGGGGATCATACACCGATGGGGAGCACTTGCAAGCAGCCTACTCATTTTAATTGCATTCATCGAACATCTTGAGCACCGATGGTAATTAATTCGATCCATGAATCTGCTAGAGTCAATATACAAGGAGTGTAATTACCATGAGGGTGCATTGAGCAAGGGGGAGCTCGGAGATATGTGAGTAAATAGCACGAAGTTGTTTAAACCATGATGATAAAAGACTTCACTAGGATGATGCAAGCTTAGTTTTTTCGAAGATAGGATCTAGGATCGTCAAATACAATGAAGGGTTCATCCATACTCTAAATACCTTGCCTACTCCACTTCAGAATCACCTTTATTTCTCAGGTATTATTCTTATAACTTCAACTTATATACTTAAAGTACCTGCCTTCTTCTCATTCCTCCAGCCTGTATACTCGGAGTACGTACCCTCTTCTCATACCTTCAACCTATATACTCGAAGCACCTACCTTCTTCTCATTTCTTCTTCTCATACCTCCATCCTATATACTCGGAGCACTTACCTTGGATGATAGAGAACTCTGAGCGGGTGTCTTTTTATTTCAACAAAAGAAGGAGAAGGAGTGTAAACGAGTAACTTTTATATTTTACTATGAGTTACAATTTACAAATTTTTTCATCATCAAAAAGGGGAAGATTGTTAGTGCAAATATTACGATACTTAATCTATACGGTCTCTTTAGGTTTTGATGATGACAAACATGCAACTTGTAATACGTAACGTAAAGTTCGCAAGTTACTCGTAATCACAAATCATCAATGCATACATGCATCAACATCTCTCGATGTCTCAAGTCTGCATCAACACGGACATTTGTTTACACCCGACGTAAATCACGTAAGGTATGTACAAACAAACATTAAACTTGTAGGATGATCAAAGAAATAAGTTTTTGTCATAAACTTTACAGTTTTACAAATATAATAAAACCTTTTTATAAAAATACTTTATACAAAATATTTTTATAAATAAAGAAATGTTTTATCTTTTTATATATATTTAAATCTGGTTTTCCCCTCTAAAAAGGTCCCAACTACACCAGATAAACATTTCCTCACTAAAAGATTAAAAAAGGAGCGTCTACCTAAGATGGCCTCCAGATAGGTAGAACAGCCCCTAAATATATCTGATACCGTAGGACCGTCCTCAGATCTGATGCTCCTCTCTCTTGCCTATAAATACTACACTATTCCTAGTTATTTTTCTAACCCTTTTGTACATAGTTTTCTGTTCTAAACCTCTCTCTACATTTCTCTAAATCTTTGATCATTTAACTTGTTTAATCTTGTTTAAATGTGATTTAATCTTTTATCCATCCTTTCTTTCCTCAAGTGCAAGAGAATAACTTTTTTCATCATCAAGATACGAAGTTAGTAGTTCTATTAGCTCAATTTTGTAACTTGTTACATATAATCGAGTCCCATGTCTTCCAATCTTTAGTAGTGGTTATATCTGGCTAGTGTTATAGTCCGGAACATAAGTGTGAGATCCGGTTAGTATTTTAGTCCTCAAAATACAAGTGTGGATGGTAGATTGGTTCTAGTTAAGATTAGAAATTGACATCTAGCTTAGTGTCGAAAATAATGGTAAGCGACGCGGCTCATGTGTATATATCCTTAAAAACACAAGTTTTGTTATGTGGGGCCTAAAACATAACGGGTATAGGTTGTACCCCGAAAGAGACTCGATCATCTAGCATATGCACAGGAAAATCAAAATAACAACTTTTATGGTTTTCTCCGCCGAGAAAAGTGGGAGCTTGTTTCCTAGTGAAGTACTTCGATGTGTACACGGAGTGGAGTAGGGCGAAGAGGAGCTTCATGACCGAACCACTATAAATCACCGTGTTCGGTTTGCATTTTCTTTTACCTTTTAGTTTACTTATTTATTTACATTTATCGCTTTACTTTTATATTTGCATTATGTTCATGATTGTGTGGATCATTGTGGTATACAATTTAAAAATGATGTGTATGTACTATTGTAAATTAATATTATGAGTTTGCTTGTATTGTGTATGATATGCGAAAAAGTTATTAATAAAAACTATTATCCGAACACTTTCTATATTGCGTCTAACTTGATTGGTGGTTTGATATAAACAATGTAAATAAAAAAGCCGAACAATGTGTTAGTAATTGCTAGCAGAAGGCGCATGCTTTAGCTCAAATAGTGTAATCAACAAAATGCAGTTGCAACTGGATTACCAATTTATCGCAACCAAGCAATTACCATCCAAATTAGATATAGCAAGGCAGACTATGAAACACGCGTAAAACTATATTGCCCTTAAACGAAATTTAAAGGTTTAAAGTGCTCTCATCAACATTAAGGTCGGAGCATCAATAGATTAACCAAAAATATTCTACGAAAGCAATAAATATAATACCTGAAGAAAATAGCTTAGTCGCCACTAATGCATTTGAGAAAATATGACGTCCGAGATCATGAGGATACCTGCTACTCTATTACCTTATACATCCAGTTCTTAATCCACATCCCATAACCACCACACGAACGTTTCACCACCTAAATAAAAATTTAAAGACATGTTAACTAAATAACCACGGGAAAATAGTTTAAATGACAACTTATTTTTAAAAGCTATTAAGACAATAACAAATACAACACAGAACATGCACGTTTCAATTACAACACCTTCTCCTCTTAACATCACATCCGTTGGGAAATGCTCATATCATATTAAATAATTATACAGCTAAAAATACATGATATAATAATAGTAGTTACGTTATTTGTATTAATCACGTATCATACATTACGGCTAACGAGAGTTTAATTAATCGGTCAAACTTATGAATTAATTAACGGGATAACAGTAGTTAAGTAATGGACTTATTGTCCGATTGGACCAAACAAATAGAGATCTCATTTGTTTAGTCCTAGGGGCCTGACCATATCACAAGGAAAAGAGGGAGAAGGGCTTTTGGTAGCTAAGTTGTTGTCCTATTCTATATCATCTTTCACATAACACTTAGCACAAAATAAGGTAGAAGTGTAGAGAGAAGGTAGAGAGAAGTTTAGAGACAGAAAGATATGGAAGAAAGTATGTATTTCTTTTAAGAGTAAAATAAGCAAAAAAACCAACACCCTCTCCATACAACAAGAGGGGTAATTATAGTAAACTAAGGACCTAGGGACGCCTAGGGTTTATTGGAATGGACCGGGCTTGGCTTTGGTTGGGCGATTGGCTCATAATGTATACAATATTAGATTAAACCTTAAGCCCGGTACCAAGACTGACACCTAGCCTATTACATTTATTACAAGTTCCTATAACGTAAAAAACCGTCACAATAATAGAATGACCATTACGTTTCTTTGTTCTACTCAATTATTTTGAGGTTAACAATTCGCCGCCCAAAAGTAGGATCATTAAAAGTTATTGGTCCTTTAAGCTCTTGTTATTCTGTCTTGGTTTTTGAACTTTGTTATAGTAAAGCTCTTCATGCTTGTGCACTTTTATGATCTCTGAGTCTTCCTCTTCCTTTGTCTTTTGTTGCAGAGATTTAAATCTTTCTGTGTTGTTGATTATCATTGATAGTATGACCGGAACTTTAGTGTCGTTTGAGGAGACAAGCACTCTCTATTCATGAACATCCTTGAAATCGCCTATGCTTGGACCAACATGTCCCCCCTTTTTTGATACTTGCATCATCTAAAGGCTAACAATCTCCCCTGAATACAACTGTCTTTTGAATATACGAAAGGTCTTGTCTTTATACTTTTTGAGATTTCTTGATTTCTTGAAACTTTGATGTTAATAGTATGTCTTGTATCTTGAATGAGCATGTGGTAAGAGTCTAACGGTGCTAGAATGATAGTTAAGGCCATCGTGTATACATTGCACTATTACGATTACTGATAAATCAACATATATGGAAGAATGTCTTGTTCATTCGTCGAAGTTCAGTAACTTTTACCTTCGGTTCCATGAGGACCGTTTCACAGTATAAATATTGTACCTGCGTCATCAGTATTCGATTCATGAATGAATCTCCTTGACATGTTTATTAGCTTGAAATGTTTTTGATTACCTAAGCTGATACGTCTAGAGACACTAACAAGCCTTTAAGATAGTTCACAGACCGTCCTAGATTTGGATTCCATTCAAGTTAGGATAACAACGAATATAGGTGAATCATTTATGCAAAATGTAAAGTAAGCAACAACAATTTTAGGTGTTTCCCGTCAAATCCTAATACCTGGATCACATTGGATTTCCAGTTAGCACAAGTTTGATTCACATTGAATCTCGTAAGTTACCTACTGCAGTCATGTTTGATACTGACACTAGAAGGATTCCATTCGTCACTATGAAATACTAAAGAGTATCACTTTGAATATTCTGGCAAGATCATAAGGATAATGCGTAGGACTCTTTATATATCACTTGTGTTCTTATTTGTGAACATTAAGTGTTTATCATTCATGTGTCCTAATGAGATTTATATTTGTCTCTTTGGCTCTAGACTTGATTTGTGCGCTTTGGTTTTAGTGATCGGAGGTTGGAGCAGATTACCACCTTTTCAATATCAACATTCAGGAGTGAGAAGTTGATGACATCAAATAACGTCTATTTTATAGCATCATTTATCCCATGTTATTAACCCATTTTGTATAGTTATTGCAAAGAATTGTTACTTAATCGTTTACATTTGAGAATTGCAGTAATTATGGAGTAATTGGTAAAAGTTAGCAAAAGGCGCGCATTCTGGAACTTAAATGAAGATATTTTGAAGATTACTATTCTGAAGACCAATACGCCGTATCCATCAAGGAAGATACGACATATCTGTGCCTGCACTCACCAAAGACCACAGACGAGTAAAGCTCAATATGTCGTATCCAGAGAGACCCAATACGCCGTATTCAAGAAATAGTATGTGAAAAAAAAAAAATACAAAAAATTTTTTTTTTTATCTGGAAGTTATCAAACGTGTCCCTAAACGTCAATAAATCCCAAGTCGCGCCGTATCCAATCCTTGGATACGCCGTATCGAACCGACTTCCAGACCTTATAAATAGAAAACTCAAAAACGAGTTTTAAGTGTGCTAAATCATATTCTCGATACCTAAACCATAAAAGTCAATTTTTAGAGGAGAAAAAGAGCAGAAGAGGTCGAGCAACGTTATCAATTCCATAGGAGACAACATGTAATTCCATATACTTTAGTAATCGTTCAGTTTTTGGTATCATTCGTTAACTCGGTTAGTTTACCTTGGCTAAATAATTGCTTTTGTATTTATTATGACGTTTGAAGGCTAATACCTTCGGGTATTAGCCATTATTATGAAGATCTGAATGTTTGGTATTTGTTTTTATTAATCTGTGATTTCTTTAGTCATCGTTTGAATGCTTTTTTTATGTTATCATTCATACTTGTTTAAGCCGCTTTTTGTATGCGACCTATCATTCACCTGGAATCTAGTGATACGGACCAAGTAAGATCTAGAGTCCGTGATACTCTCCATATAGTAATTTTATACATCTAGAATTATAGATCAAAATATGTCCTTCTAAGTCTGTGTTATGATACGCGTCAGGCTTAACTAGTTTTAATGGATATTGCCAATGTTTATAGATCAGTGTTGACTAGCAGGTAATCAGATAATTCTACAAGTAAAGTTCTGATTCCATGATAGTTGACAATTGGACTACTAGTGTACAAATTAACCATTAAGCGTAAGTGGTAAAGTCACTATTAGCTAGGGTTTGAACAAGATCACCATTGCTTTATAATCCCTAAGATAGATTAAATCAAAAATAAGGATTGTCATTATGCGATACTAGAATTGTGACAAAATTAATGGGTCTTAGGTCTTAGATGATGTAACGCCTAAGTTCTTAAGAATGATATCACATCGAGAGAAGAAATGCATTACACTAATAAACAAACCACTTTCTAATCTGATTAATAATGGTTTTAAATATATTTTTCTTATATTTGGCTTGAACCGCTGCTCTTTATCTTTTGTTAATTACTTCGCATGGATTAAAGTGCCTGAATTGATGTAGTCACCCAACCACAAACCCGTGCCAGTCCTCTAGGCAGAAACCCCTTTTTCCCTTAGAATTAGGATTGGGATAGAATTAACATAGATTAGATAACCAAGATATTAGTTAAATTGATAGATTTAACCTCGCTTCAAGTGTTCGACACCCTACTTACTACGAAACTACTACCGATCGGGTACACTGCCCGTTAAAGTGTTGTTTTAGGTATAGTCGGCAAAATATAAATTTAAAACTTGAATCAATAAAATATACCCACACATCGACAACATCCAGTTTTTGCGCCGTGCCAAAAGGGAGTGAAAATTAATCTTGATTTTTATTTGATATTTTGGTTTTTAACATTAGATTAGATCTAACCCTTAGGATTAGTGTAATTTATATTAGTGTATATTCTTGTATATTATGTAATATTTGTATATTGCTTTAATTTTTTGCCTTGTATATTGTGTGTTTAATAGTTTTGCGTATTTAATATGTTTTTCTTAAATACACTGTTCTTGCGATAGCTGAATACGGCGTATCCACTTTCATCGGATACGGCATATCCAACTCTCTGTCCAATACAGCGTATACATTCAACTGATTAATACGGCGTATCCACTTCCATTGGATACGGCGTATCGATCATCTAGGACAGAAACTGATTCTTATTGATTTTCGTGCCAAAATTTTTTCTATCTTTCTTCGGAGCAAATCCTACTGATTGTTTATCTCTTGTTACAGGTAGTGCATGACAAGGATTTCAAAAAACGAACTATTTACACCCTACAAAGAACCTGAACGGGAATTTTGATTATCAAGGAGACACTTCAAGACTCTAAGTCTTGACAAATTGAGATCGCATTGGATTTCAATCTACATTCTGAACCAAGAAACTCAAGGAAGAAGAAGCGAAGCATGCGGAAACCATGAGCAAATACATGAGCAAACCCTGAACACTATGAATCGAGAGTCCGCTAGGCCTAAAATTGATAACAAAGGATCAATTAGAACTAAAGGCCAATTTCTTAAGAGCTTCAAGTAACACATTTAGCGGGTTTGTGATAATGAGACACAAATGAACACATTATAAAAGTTCTCGAATCGTGACTTATTCCAAGTTCCTAACATCATATGGGATCAACTAATGCCACCGAGTCTTCCCTATATCTTTAACTGGAGCCCAAGTCTTGGCTAAGAAATGAACCAACTGGTTCAATCAAAACTTGGGAAGATCTTAAAACTAAGTTTTTGAACAAATATTGCCCACCTGGTCGAACTGCGAAAAAAATGGAGGAAATTACATTTGCATTGGGGGGGGGGGGGGGGATACCAGATGAAACCCTTTATCAAGCATGGGAGCGCTTTAAAGAACTCTTGATGAAGTGTCATCAACACTATTTGACTGAGATGCAGGAAGTAATTTTGTTCTACAATGGGTTGGATGTTCCAACACGACATATTCTTGACTTAAGAGGTACAGTTCCAACTAAGACAGTTGAAGAATTTAAAAAGTCATCCAAGAAATGGCAGAATACTCTCAAAAATGCCATAATGGAACATCTAGAGGAAGAAATACTGAGACTTCTGATGGACTGGCTGCTATATAAGCACAACTGAACAATCTAGAAAGAGAGATCAAGAAGCTGAATGAAAAAGTTTATGCTGCTCAAGTAGGATATGAACAATGCAAAGGACCCCATTACACCAAAGATTGCCCCTAAAAGAAGAAGGAAAATCCCTAGAAAAGCTTACAACAAACCTAATTTTTGTGGACCTTTTCAAAGAGGATATAGAGCGATAGCCCAGGGTACAAAGCAAATGAACAAAACGCAAATTCATTCGGTACCAAGAACGAAGGCAATCTATAGAAGATACCCTGAGCAAATTCATGAGTGAATCAGCAAAGAGACACGCAAAAAACTTCCAAATTTGATTAAAGAAATCGAAAGCTATAACAACATAAGATGTTCCATAAGGAACCAAGGAGCATCAATCAAAACTTTAGAAATACAAATCGGGCAAATGAGCAAGGTACTACAGGAAAGAGGATTTGGAAGCCTACCAAGCTCAACTGAAACAAACCCGAGAGACCAAGTCAAGTCAATTTCAACCTATTGAAGCTGATTCCATACTCAAACATACCCGAATTGGTCATCCCAATACTCCAATCCACTGACATAGAATAGTACACTATTGTACAAGTAAAGACAAACGACGGTTCCTTTTCTAAGTCGTTTGGATAATCATTACTGTGAAAAAGAAGAGGGGAACTATAGACCAAAATTCACAAAAGCTTATGGAGCTTCACATATCAATAACGCCATACCTCGAAAGGAGAAAGACCCAGGAAGTTTCACTTTATCTTGCTTTATTAATAATACTTGCTTTGACAATACCCTTGTTGACTTAGGAGCTAGCGTTAGTGTTATGCCTCTCTCGACCTACCTTAACTTAGGATTAGGCGAATTAGCTCACACTAGGTTGACAGTGGAATTGGTAGATAGGACAATGATATATCCAAAAGGAATAGCTGAAAACGTACTAGTAGGAATTGGCAAATTTACTTTCCCAATAGACTTTATAATTCTTGATATGCCCGAGGATATTAAAGTGCCCTTGATCCTCGGAAGACCATTTATTTCTACCGCCCGTGCTAAGATTGATGTTTACAAAAGAAAGATTACTTTAAGGGTCAGGGAAGAAAGGATTGTTTTCTCAAGTGTTAAACCTGCTGGTAGTTTAATTAAGAGGGTCTACATGCTAAGTTTAAGAGAAAGAATAGAACTTGATTTAGAAGCTAGGCTAATGGGAGAGACTTTGGTGTTGAATAGATCATTAGACCCTTTCTTGGAAGATTACATTGAACTAAATGATCTAAATAAACCATTTGAGCTTAGGAGAAATCAAGGAGATGATTTGAAGCCCACCATTGAGGAAGGTAAGGTAATTGAGGAATTCAGAACTAGGAATGAAGATCTCGATACTGGAATTTATGATTACACTAGTTATTGCGATGATGATAAGAAAATCCACATAGACTGTGCCCACAACTTAAAGTTTTCATGCATGATAGGATTTGAATTTACTCACGCTAACTTTTTCCCATTATTGTATGTCAATGTGATGTCTAAAAAGTTTCATAATTCAACAATGAAAGATAAAATGGTGTACAAAGGGAATAATGTTGTAGGAGCCTTAATGAACATACCTAACTTTATTGGAACTTTTTCTGTTATGTCTGATTTTATAGTTTTGGAGGATATGGATGCTTATCGTGATGAAGGAATGGGCGATGTTATTTTTGGCAAACCATTCTTAAGAGAAGTTGGAACTAAAATAAAATGGTTCGAAGGGATAATTACCCTTTACAAAAGTGATGATGAAGTAACTTACCAAATGGTGCGATCACATTCGAGGTTTAAAAACCACACTAATGAGCAATGCAACAAGATACCACCATTACTAAAGGTAAGTAAGAAAGATGAGGAGAATGGAATCTCGCATTCGTACCAAAAGCTTAAAGGGTTCTACAAAGGGGTATTGAACTTAGGACCCGATTACATTCGAGATGTGAAGACGGAAGAATGGCTCACACACGGGCACATTAGCGTGCATGAGATGGAATGAAAAGGAAGCTGAAGACAAGTCTAACTTAAAGACTTCACTGTAAAGTCTTTACTTTTTATGCACTTTAAAAATATTATTATCGGTTCTGGCAATAGGGCGTATTCATTAACCTGATACGGCGTATCTACCAAAACTGACCCATATTTTGTTTAGTTTAGTTTAAAATTAACCGTAGGTACCACAATAGGAATGCACATGTTTTTCCTATATTTTATACAAGACCTCGTGAAAGAAATATCGACGAAGTTGGTGGAATGCATATTTTCTGGAATTCTGTGTGTGTGTTGTTCGTGCTAGGATTCAGATGCTTTTCCAGCACACAATCTTGCTCATAAACGCAACTTGGAGAATTTACCGAACAATTATCAAGGGAGTTTCTCATTCTAATTCTTCTTAAATTCTCGTATTTAACGTTTTATATATACAATGAGGACGTTGTATAATTCAAGTGGGGGATGGAATTAGAATGTTTACTTGTTCTATTTTTCACAATAAAATGCTTAAATTGTGCTCAAATTTATTTTTTAAGCATACTTTTATGAAATTACATGTTACATAACCCGCACACAATAACCCTTGTTAGATATCATGAGGATTTAACCTTTCCGCTTTCAAATGTTTACCCAAATTCCATAAAATATGAGTGTGCCGGTGATGTAGTAGACTTTAGAACTTGGCTTGGTATATCACTCGAGACCACAACAATGAATATTATGGATTTAATTAGAGTAACTTGTTTAAATTGGTAAATTTTAGGATTACACCCAAATTGCCTTTACATGTTGCTTATTAACTAACTACACCGGTTAGTTAACCTCCAGTTTAAACCCTTTTCCACTCGCAGCTTTAGAGTGATGATCCATTAGAAAAACCCGTTGAGCCAATCCTTTAGGAATTACACAAACTGTTTATTTTGTTACACCCTTACACCTTAACCTACCTTGTTAGATTAAGTTTAATTTAGAGTTACTAGTTGCTTAAAGTGTAAAGTTTGTATTTCCCGAGTCTTGTGTCATTTTCTATCTTTGGTATGGTTGGAAATTTGCACATTGCAAATGAGAATGTATATTAGTAGTCAAAACTCATGTGATTTTACTACCGTCACAATTATTGGTGAATCCGAAGAATGAAGAACTAACGAAGGAATTATCCGGAATTATTACGGTCCTGAATATGGTGAAACTACACCGAGATTTGAAGTATAGTTATTAAAAAAGTCAAAAACTTGAGAAAAATACAAAAAAGAGAGAAAGAAAGTTTGAAGATAATTGTTTGGCAACTACCGAAGGAATTACACGAAGGATCGATTATTCGTTGATACGCAACAAAAATCAACGATGTAGAGTATTGTACAATGTGGAAGATATCACCACTTACCTTGTAGAGTATGTAAAGTTTTGGAATGATTGGGAAATTGACCGTTACGTGAACGCCAACTTTAGTTGTTATTTTTGATCTATGATCAAGACGTTATAAATAGTTGTGTCTTTATCATGGTAACGGTCAGGAA